>JARQOC010002554.1:0-23995 GCA_033576535.1 Allobates femoralis | reverse complement strand
GAAGAATAACCCTACCTACCATTAAAGAATACACACTACAGGAGAAAGTAGAACCTTGTTCACCATAAGAGCTTACACTTTACAGGAAAGAAGAATCCTGCTGACAATAAGAGCTTACACACTTCAGGAGAGTAGTAGAACCCTACTGACCATAGTCACTTACACTCTACAGGAGAGGAGAACCTTGCTGACCATAAGAGCTTAAATTCTAAAGGAGAGAGGAAAAGTGTATCCTGTAACCATCAGAGTTCACACTTTACATACTTACTTAGCGACACTGCAGATGGAAAATGACTCCCCTATAAAAACTGTGCTACACTGTGAACCAATGATCTGTGATGGCCAAGGTACTGATCACCCCTAGACAACGCATGATGAGCTGTATAATGTCATAGCTGCAGTGTTTTGTGGAGAGATACACACGGCAATGCAAAATTGCAAAAGCCTGCTCTTTGATTTTCAGCTATACAGGAAATGGTGTTGGGCAAGTATTTTTCTTTTTTTGCTAACTATGAATCAAGCCTCAAAATATTTGAATTTGCATTAAAAAATGAAATTTCAGGAAATGCAACTTAATTCTCTGCAAATTAAACCTCTAGTCCAAATTTATCCAGAGTATCATTCAGTTGAAAAACTCTGCACCTACTAGATGATTTTCAATTGCGGAAAGCTTTAAGAAAAAATTGCAAAATGAAAATACCGTATATACTCGTGTATAAGCCGACCCGTGTATAAGCCGACCCCCCTACTTTTGCCCCCAAAACCTGGGAAAATTTATTGACTCGTGTATAAGCCGAGGGTGGACCCCAGCACAGGTATACAGCCCCCAGCAGTGTGGTATACGTCAGCCTCCCCAGTGGTATATACAGGCCCCAGCAGTGTTACAGCAGCAGCCCCAGTGGTATATACAGCAGCAGCCCCAGTGGTAGTATACAGCAGCCCCAGAGGTATATACAGCAGCCCCAGTGGTAGTATACAGCAGCAGCCACAGTGGTAGTATACACGCAGCCCCAGTAGTATATACAGCCCCAGTGGTAGTATACACGCAGCCCCAGTAGTATATACAGCCCCAGTGGTAGTATACAGCCCCAGTGGTAGTATACAGCAGCCCCAGTAGTAGTATACAGCCCCAGTGGTAGTATACAGCCCCAGTGGTAGTATATAGCCCCAGTGGTAGTATACATACAGCCCCAGTAGTAGTATACAGCACCAGTGGTAGTATATAGCCCCAGTGGTAGTATATAGCCCCAGTGGTAGTATACATACAGCCCCAGTAGTAGTATACAGCCCCAGTGGTAGTATATAGCCCCAGTGGTAGTATACATACAGCCCCAGTAGTAGTATACAGCCCCAGTGGTAGTATACAGCAGCCCCAGTGGTATATTCAGCCCCAGTGGTAGTATACAGCCCCAGTGGTAGTATATAGCCCCAGTGGTAGTATATAGCCCCAGTGGTAGTATACATACAGCCCCAGTAGTAGTATACAGCCCCAGTGGTAGTATACAGCAGCCCCAGTGGTATATTCAGCCCCAGTGGTAGTATATAGCCCCAGTGGTAGTATATAGCCCCAGTGGTAGTATATAGCCCCAGTGGTAGTATATAGCCCCAGTGGTAGTATACATACAGCCCCAGTAGTAGTATACAGCCCCAGTGGTAGTATATAGCCCCAGTGGTAGTATACATACAGCCCCAGTGGTAGTATACAGCAGCCCCAGTGGTATATTCAGCCCCAGTGGTAGTATATAGCCCCAGTGGTAGTATATAGCCCCAGTGGTAGTATATAGCCCCAGTGGTAGTATACATACAGCCCCAGTAGTAGTATACAGCCCCAGTGGTAGTATATAGCCCCAGTGGTAGTATACATACAGCCCCAGTAGTAGTATACAGCCCCAGTGGTAGTATACAGCAGCCCCAGTGGTATATTCAGCCCAAGTGGTAGTATACAGCCCCAGTGGTAGTATATAGCCCCAGTGGTAGTATATAGCCCCAGTGGTAGTATACATACAGCCCCAGTAGTAGTATACAGCCCCAGTGGTAGTATATAGCCCCAGTGGTAGTATACATACAGCCCCAGTAGTAGTATACAGCCCCAGTGGTAGTATACAGCAGCCCCAGTGGTATATTCAGCCCCAGTGGTAGTATACAGCCCCAGTGGTAGTATATAGCCCCAGTGGTAGTATATATACAGCCCCAGTAGTAGTATATAGCCCCAGTGGTAGTATACAGGGCCCCAGCAGGGCCCCCCTCATAATTTGGCGCCCCCACCTCACTTTCTGGGCCCCCCCGCATGCAGCGCTGCGCATATACATTACCTGTCTAGCAGCTGTCACACTCCGATGGCGGATCGCGGCTCCCGGGCTCCATCTTCCTCGCTGTCTTCCTGCTTTGTGACCGGGGCTCAGCGCGATGACGTCATCGCGACGCCGGCCGGTCACCTGACAAGCAGGAAGTCAGCGAGGAAGATGGAGCCCGGAGCCGGGAGCCGCGATCCGCCATCGGAGGGTGACAGCTGCTGGACAGGTAATGTATATGCACAGCGCTGCATGCGGGGGGGCCCAGAAAGTGAGGTGGGGGCGCCAGTGAGGTGGGGGCGCCGTATTGACTCGCGTAAAAGCCGAGGGGGGGACTTTTCAGCCCAATTTTTGGGCTAAAAAAACTCGGCTTATACGCGAGTATATACGGTAGATTTCAAAAATAGAGATGTTCATAGTTTATTTTTACTAATTAGCAAAATACAAAGTGAAGGAATAATAAAGAAATGCAAACAATATTGGGTTTATTGTTAGAAAAATATAATCTGAAAAAATTTGAAAGAATAAATTACGCTAAATAAAAAACAGCTGTGGTATTATGTTCTAGATTCAATAATCATCCATTACTGCTTTTATCTTCACATGAACATGTCAGGAGCTATTTTCTGCAATATTAGAATGTATCACTTACATTCACAAAAAACCTAATGATTTTTTAATTGCAACATCAAGAACTGAGATCTTAGCAACTGTAATGGATTTTAGGTTATGAAAATGACCAGTCTAATTAACCTTCCTAGCGTTATTCCCGAGCCTGACTCGGGGTTAACATTCACTACCAGAAGCGTTAACCCCGAGTCAGGCTCGGGCTTACCCGGTGAGAAAACCGCATCTGCCGCATCTACCGCATCTGCCGCACTTGTGCCGCAATTGTGCCGCACTTGCGGCGCTGTTGCGGCGCGGTTGCGGTAATCTGCATAGGAACCAACCACCTCTGATGACCCTCATACATTGTTAATATGTGCCCCTGCAGCCTAGTAAACCATTAGCAGCACTGTTGTTGTGTGCTAAGTGGCTGCAGTACAAGTGCGATAATGATTTGAGAAACTTACATGCCAGCGTACATGAGGCCGTCTCCCTGTGTGTGCTGGGACGTGTGGGCTGTGCTCATCATGTCTGCTCTCCCCCTCCCTTATGCACGCCCCCTCTCAGCCTGCTATAGTGATGTGAGGCTGATCTCGTCATAAAGGGGCGGGGCTAAATCGCGGCATAACGGTAGCCCCGCCCCTTTATGACGCAATCAGCCTCACAGCACTATAGCAGGCTGAGAGGGGGCGTGCATAAGGGAGGGGGAGAGCAGACATGATGAGCACCGCACAACAAGTCCCAGCAACACACAGGGAGACGGCCTCATGTACGCTGGCATGTAAGTTTCTCAAATCATTATCGCACTTGTACTGCAGCCACTTAGCACACAACAACAGTGCTGCTAATGGTTTACTAGGGTGCAGGGGCACATATTAACAATGTATGAGGGTCATCAGAGGTGGTTGGTTCCTATGCAGATTACCGCAACCGCGCCGCAACAGCGCCGCAAGTGCGGCACAAGTGCGGCAGCTATGCGGCAAGTGCGGCAGATGCGGTTTTTTAACCGCATCTACCGCGAACGCGGGTAGCCCGCTTTTGGCAACAATTTCCAGAACTAAACAGACCGCCAGGGAGGTTAAAGACAAATTTTCTTGATAGTTATATTAATAGTTATCTTAAGTGAATCTAAGCCTTAGGTAATTCAAATGCTTGAAAAAAAAAAAAAAAAAAAAAAAAAGGCCATATACAAGTGCATCTCAATATATTAGAATATCATCAAAAAGTTAATTTATATCAGTAATTCAATACATAAATTGAAACACATATATTAAATAGAGTCATTACAGAGTGATTTTTTTCAAGTCTTTATTTCTGTTAATTTTAACACAAAACATGTACAAAGGCTTACTAAGCATTTAAAATGTTCCCATAGTCCAGTGTTTCCCAACTCCAGTCCTCAAGGCACACCAACAGGTCATGTTTTCAGGATTTCCTTATCATTAGACAGATGATTGAATTATCCCCTGTGCAAGTGATTAAAGCGAACCTGTCACCCCCTCCAGACATCTAAAAATACCATAGCCACCTTCTGCAGCACTAAGGCTGCAGTCTGACAAGGTGTCTATAGCATTTATGCTCCCTTGATTCACTGAAATAAAGACTTTTATAAGATCTGTTTCAAACCTGACCCAAGACCGGGAGGCGGGTTTTCAAGTGTCTATCTCCCTCCTCTGTGGTGTCAGTCATCCCTCTCTGCTCTCTGTGCACCGCCTCCAGGGCCATCTCCCTGCACTACAGAGCTTTGTCAGCTCTGCTACAACATAGAGCTGCTGTTATAGGAGACCCCACAGTAGTAAATCCGATTTCGGATTGAATGCCGACCAATCAGAATTCGAGCTGTGACTGCCCATAGAGATGCATTAGCGGTGTGTCCGCGATTTTAGGGCCGACACATAGAACCAGGTGGCCGGCCATAAAATCGCCGACACACCGCTAATGTATGTCACTGGGAAAAAAAAAGGCGGACCGGAATGAGAACTGTGTCTCACTGTCGCAAGTAAAAAAATAAATAAATTAAATAATAAAAATAATGATTTAAAAATAATTAAAAAATAATTAAAAAAATTAATAAAAAATAATAAATAATTAAATAAAAATAATAATTAAAAAAAAAAAAAAGGCGGACCGGAATGAGAACTGTGTCTCAGTCTGACTTAAAAAAAATAAATAAATTAAATAATAAAAATAATGATTTAAAAATAATTAAAAATTAATAAAAAAAATAAATAAAAAATAATAAATAATTAAATAAAAATAATAATAAAAAAAACATAAAAAGGCGGACCAGAATGAGAACTGTCTCTTAGTCTGACTTAAAAAAAATAAAATAAATTAAATAATAAAAAAAATTATTTAAAAATAATTAAAAAATAATAAAAAAATAATTAAAAAATAATAAATAATTAAATAAAAATAATAATAAAACAAAAATAAAAAGGCCGACCTGAATGACAAATGTGTCTCAGTCTGACTTAAAAAAAATAAATACATTAAATAATAAAAAAAATTATTTAAAAATAATTAAATAATAATAAACAACAAAAAAAAAAAAATAATAAATAATTAAATATAAATAATAATTAAAAAAAAAAAAAAAAGGCGGACCTGAATGGAGACTCTTTGGAAAGAGTGTCCATTCAACGCCCAATCAGCACTCACTTTACGCCCCCCCGCCATTTTGTGCTTTCAAACGCCCAATCAGCACTCACTTTACGTCCCCCCCGCCATTTTGTGGTTTCAAATTTCACAGCCCAGTTTATAAGGCGCGAAATTCGAAATCACAAATCATTTCGCCTACCCGCTACCTCGAAGACGGACTGCCGGATTCCGAGGCCGCAAGAAGACTCGCTTCTGGATTTACCGAAGCAAGCTTCAAGACGACCGCTACTACCCTACAGCTAAGATATCCTTTCTGAGCTTAAAACCTTTCTTTTATTTTACCTTTTTTACCGCTCCCCAGCCCACACACTACCACCACCGCCGCCGCTCCCCAGCCCTCACAGCACCGCTCCCGCCGCCGCCGCTGCTGCTCCCCAGCCCCGATTATGTCCGCACAGCCCCACTCCCCCGCCAATAGCTACCCCGGGACCATGGAGCGAGCCCCGGGCTGCCCCATGCCGCACACTCGCCGCGCCATGTCCGCACACCCGCCGCCGCCATGTCCGCACACCCGCCCCGCCGCCATGTCCGCACACCCCCCCCGCCGCCATGTCCGCACACCCGCCCCCGCCGCCATGTCCGCACACCCGCTCCCCGCCGCCATGTCCGCACACCCGCTCCCGCCGCCATGTCCGCACACCCGCTCCCCGCCGCCATGTCCGCAACACCCGCTCCCGCCGCCATGTCCGCACACCCGCTCCCGCCGCCATGTCCGCACACCCGCTCCCGCCGCCATGTCCGCACCGCCGCCATGTCCGCACACCCGCTCCCGCCGCCATGTCCGCACACCCGCTCCCGCCGCCATGTCCGCACACCCGCTCCCGCCGCCATGTCCGCACACCCGCTCCCGCCGCCATGTCCGCACACCCGCTCCCGCCGCCATGTCCGCACACCCGCTCCCGCCGACATGTCCGCACACCCGCTCCCGCCGACATGTCCGCACACCCGCTCCCGCCGACATGTCCGCACACCCGCTCCCGCCGACATGTCCGCACACCCGCTCCCGCCGCCATGTCCGCACACCCGCTCCCGCCGCCATGTCCGCACACCCGCTCCCGCCGCCATGTCCGCACACCCCCGCTCCCGCCCGCCATGTCCGCACACCCGCCTCCCCGCCGCCATGTCTGCACACCCGCTCCCGCCGCTGTCCCCTGCCCCTCTCGCTAAAGCCCTACACCCTAACCCCCCCGCCGTCCCCTAACCTAACGCCGCTCTCACCTAAGGCCCTACACCCGAAGCCCCCCCCGTCCCCTAACCTAACGTCCCCGTCGCCGCTGCCATGTCCGCCACACCCGTCGCCGCCATGTCCGCACACCCGCCGCCGCCCTGTCCGCACACCCGCCGCCGCCATGTCCGCACACCCGCCGCCGCCATGTCCGCACACCCGCCGCCGCCATGTCCGCACACCCGCCGCCGCCATGTCCGCACACCCGCCGCCGCCATGTCCGCACACCCGCCGCCGCCATGTCCGCACACCCCCGCCGCCATGTCCGCACACCCGCCGCCGCCATGTCCGCACACACCGCCGCCGCCATGTCCGCACACCCGCTCCCGCCGCTGTCCCCTGCCCCTCTCGCTAAAGCCCTACACCCTAACCCCCCCGCCGTCCCCTAACCTAACGCCGCTGTCACCTAAGGCCCTACACCCGAAGCCCCCGCCGTCCCCTAACCTAACGCCGCTGTCACCTAAGGCCCTACACCCGAAGCCCCCGCCGTCCCCTAACCTAACGTCCCCGTCGATTACTTACATGCCTTCAAGTCATCTGATCGTCCGTCCGATCCACAAGTCCTCCGTCCGGCCAGGCGTCCTCTTCCTCCGGCCCCGGGGTCTTCTCTCTTCTTTCCGCCATCTCCGTCTCTTCGTCCGGCCCCGGGGATCTTCTGTCTTCTTTCGCTAACTTCCACCTCCGACGTCCTGAGGCCCTCTTCTGATTGGTCGCTGTATACTGCCCTCAGCCAATCAGAAGAGCCCCTCATTTTTTTATTATTTTTAAATTATTTTTTTTATTATTTAATTTATTTATTTTTTTAAGTCAGACTGAGACACAGTTCTCATTCAGGTCCGCCTTTTTTTTTTTTTTTAATTATTATTTTTATTTAATTATTTATTATTTTTTATTTATTTTTTTTATTATTTTTTAATTATTTTTAAATCATTTTTTTTATTATTAAATTTATTTATTTTTTTACTTGCGAGAGTGAGACACAGTTCTCATTCCGGTCCGCTTTTTTTTTCCCATTGACATACATTAGCGGTGTGTACGGCGATTTTATGGCCGCCCACCTGATTCTATTTCTCGGCCTTAAAATCGCGGACACACCGCTAATGCATCTCTATGGGCAGTCAGCCCGATTTCGGATTGAACGCCGACCAATCAGAATTCGAGCTGACTGCCCATAGAGATGCATTAGCGGTGTGTCCGCGATTTTAGGGCCGACAAATAGAACCAGGTGGTCGGCCATAAAATCGCCGACACACCGGTAATGTATGTCAATGGGAAAAAAAAAGGCGGACCGCAATGAGAACTGTGTCTCACTCGCAAGTAAAAAAATAAATAAATTTAATAATAAAAAAAATAATTTAAAAAGAATTAAAAAATAATAAAAAAAATAAATAAAAAATAATAAATAATTAAATAAAAATAATAATTAAAAAAAAAAAAATTTTTAAATAAAAAAATAATTTAATAATACAAAAACAAAAAAAAAAAAAAAAAAAAATTACAAAAATAATAAAAAAAAAAAAAATAATACTAATGATATTACTGTTAATAATAATGCTATTAATCCTAATATGTATGCTATTAATGCTAATATTTATGCTATTAATGGTAATAATTATGCTATTAATGGTAATAATTATGCTATTAATAATAATTATGCTATTAATGATAATAATTATGCTATTAATGCTAATAATTATGCTATTAATGGTAATAATTATGCTATTAATGCTAATTATGTTATTAATGGTAATAATTATGCTATTAATGGTAATAATTATTCTATTAATGGTAATATTTATGCTATTAATGCTAATAATTATGCTATTAATGCTAATAATTATGGTATTAATGCTAATAATTATGCTATTAATGGTAATATTTATGCTATTAATGGTAATAATTATGCTATTAATGGTAATAATTATGCTATTAATGCTAATAATTATTGTATTAATGCCAATAATTATGCTATTAATGCTAATAATTATGCTATTAATGCTAATAATTATGGTATTAATGCTAATAATTATGGTATTAATGCTAATTATGCTATTAATGGTAATAATTATGGTATTAATGCTAATAATTATGCTATTAATGCTAATAATTATGCTATTAATGCTAATAATTATGGTATTAATGCTAATTATGCTATTAATGCTAATAATTATGCTATTAATGCTAATAATAATGCTATTGCAAATATTATTGTTATTAATGATGCTATTGATGATGCTATTGATGATGCTATTGATGATGGTTTTGATGATGGTTTTGATGATGCTATTGATGATGCTATTGATGATGGTTTTGATGATGGTTTTGATGATGGTTTTGATGATGGTTTTGATATTTATGGTATTGGTATTATGTATGCACATAATAATTATGCTATTAATGTTAATAATTATGCTATTAATGCTAATAATTATGGTATTAATGCTAATAATTATGCTATTAATGGTAATAATTATGGTATTAATGCTAATAATTATGGTATTAATGCTAATAATTATGCTATTAATGGTAATAATTATGCTATTAATGCTAATAATTATGCTATTAATGCTAATATTTATGCTATTAATGCCAATAATTATGCTATTAATGCTAATAATTATGGTATTAATGCTAATAATTATGCTATTAATGCTAATAATTATGGTATTAATGCTAATTATGCTATTAATGGTAATAATTATGGTATTAATGCTAATAATTATGCTATTAATGCTAATAATTATGCTATTAATGCTAATAATTATGGTATTAATGCTAATTATGCTATTAATGCTAATAATTATGCTATTAATGCTAATAATAATGCTATTGCTAATATTATTGTTATTGATGATGCTATTGATGATGCTATTGATGATGGTTTTGATGATGGTTTTGATGATGCTATTGATGATGCTATTGATGATGGTTTTGATGATGGTTTTGATGATGGTTTTGATAATGGTTTTGATGATGGTTTTGATATTTATGGTATTGGTATTATGTATGCACATAATAATTATGCTATTAATGTTAATAATTATGCTATTAATGCTAATAATTATGCTATTAATGCTAATAATTATGGTATTAATGCTAATTATGCTATTAATGCTAATAATTATGCTATTAATGCTAATAATAATGCTATTGCTAATATTATTGTTATTGATGATGCTATTGATGATGGTTTTGATGATGGTTTTGATGATGGTTTTGATGATGGTTTTGATATTTATGGTATTGGTATTATGTATGCACATAATAATTATGCTATTAATGTTAATAATTATGCTATTAATGCTAATAATTATGCTATTAATGGTAATTATGCTATTAATGCTAATAATTATGCTATTAATGCTAATAATTATGGTATTAATGCTAATAATTATGCTATTAATGCTAATAATTATGCTATTAATGGTAATATTTATGCTATTAATGCTAATAATTATGCTATTAATGGTAATAATTATGCTATTAATGCTAATAATTATGCTATTAATGCTAATAATTATGCTATTAATGGTAATATTTATGCTATTAATGCCAATAATTATGCTATTAATGCTAATAATTATGCTATTAATGCTAATAATTATGGTATTAATGCTAATAATTATGGTATTAATGCTAATTATGCTATTAATGGTAATAATTATGCTATTAATGGTAATAATTATGGTATTAATGCTAATAATTATGCTATTAATGGTAATAATTATGGTATTAATGCTAATAATTATGCTATTAATGGTAATAATTATGGTATTAATGCTAATAATTACGCTATTAATGCTAATAATTATGGTATTAATGCTAATAATTATGCTATTGCTAATATTATTGTTATTGATGATGCTATTGATGATGCTATTGATGATGCTATTGATGATGCTATTGATGATGTTATTGATGATGCTATTGATGATGGTTTTGATGATGGTTTTGATATTTATGGTATTAGTATTATGTATGCACATTCAATGTCCTTAAGTATTCAGTGACCTCTTACTATTATTGATATGAATGAGAAACATGTTTATATATTTGTAATACGTTGTAGGGTACATTATAAGGACATACAAAACATGATATTTAAATATGTTCATTGTCTATCTGGAACTTATTATTTTCCTTAATAATTATTCTATACTTTTCAAGAATTCTTTTCTCCCAAAAAGCTTTTGTAAAAGCTCTTGCGTACCTATACATCTGCAAGCATAGTATTACCTTTGTATGTTCTAACATGACTTCAAAGGATACTAGCAAGGATGTTGGCGGGTACAAAGCCGCATGGATGCGTAAGACACGTGCTAAAGAAACTGAAGAAGAGCGACAATGTCGTTTGGATAAGTCTAAAGCTGAGTATAAGCAACGCATTGCAACAGAGTTGCTGGAACAAAAACAAGTACGGTTGGCCAAAAATGCTCAGAAGCTACATCAACGCCGTCAAAAAAAAAAAGTGACACCACCAGTACATCACTCTGCTGATCAGACAGTAACCTCCTCAGTACAACAGTCTGCTGATCAAACTACAAGCTCACCTGTACAATACTCTGCTGATCTAACTCAGTGTGCTGATCAGACAGTAACCTCATCAGTACTACAGTCTGCTGATCCAACTGTAAGCTCACCAGTACTACAGTTTGCTCTAGCTCTTTCTAGCAGTTCACCGGATGAAAGGAGCACAATTCCTCAAGTTTCATCACCGCGCAAAGCAACAGCAAAGCGTAAACATTGTGCTCAGGAGACGTCACGCACAAAACGTTTTCGCCTTGAACAACAACAAACTCCTTTGGAGGCACAAATTGCTCAGGAGTCTTCACTATCCAAACAGAGCCGCTTACGTAAAAGTGGTGCCTCCCGTCGTCAACACCGCAAAAAGACGTCTTCTACTGTTACACAAGTGGATCCTGAGTCTTTTTCTGCTTTATTACTTCAACGTCTCATCTATGTCGGTTTGCAGAAAGAAAATCGTATTTACCTACCTACACCTCCCTCTTCATATCCACCTGGATTTACAGATAGTGATTTTGGCATTGTGGAACATACCTGTGGCTCTATGATATTCATATGTAAGCATTGTGAAGCTCGACATTTCATGGATGAGATGCCATCGGATAAACAGTATACTCTCTGTTGTCACAAGGGGAAGGTCAAGGTTCCGTTACCTCAGTATCCAGAGATGTTGGAATGTATTCTTAAAGGTCAGAGTCCATACAGTCGGAATATGATGGATAACATCAGAAGTATTAATAGTTCATTTGGTTTTGCTTCTATGGGTGCAAGTATTGCTCCCCCACCTGGACATGGCCCTTATTGCTTCCGTATTCATGGCCAAATTTATCACCGTACTGGAACACTACATCCTGCTCCAGATCAAGCTCCTGCTTATGCCCAACTCTATATTTTAGATACTGCCACTGCTAATGACCAACGTTTACAGTGTGATGAAAATAAGAAATGTCATCCTAAATTGATGCGGCTGATTGCTAACTTATTAGATCGCATTAATCCTTTTGTTTCCGCATACAAAATGTTACGTTTTGTTGAACAAGAGGAACAGGAGAAGGCAATTGAAAATGGTACTGTCATGCCTAATATCATCATGGCTCTTAAACAGGATCGAGAACAAGACCCAAGACGTTATAATAAGCCAATTGTTAATGAAGTTGCTGTGGTCTTTGAAAATGCTGATGGAGAGCCACCTTTCAATAGAGACATTTTAATTCATCTTAAACCTGACCCAAACAATCCTTTAGCTCCAAAAACACAGCAAGTCAGTATTCTCCACAGTAATTTAGATGCTTTACTGTATCCGTTATTTTTTCCGCATGGAGAACAAGGCTGGCATGAGGGACTGAAGCATCAAGGTGAAAATCCACGGAGAATTACACAATTGCAGTATTACTGTTATTTGCTATCTGTACGTCCTGGGTTCAATCCTATTTTAAATGGTGGAAAACTAACGCAACAGTATTTAGTAGATGCGTATATAAAAATTGAGGCTAATCGCTTAAATTTTATACGTCAACATCAAAAAGACTTAAAAGTGGAAGACTATTGCGTACTACAGGAACATCTGCAAAGAAAATCTTTTGAAAAAGGAATTGCTATTGGCAAGACGGTCATTTTACCATCGTCATTTGAAGGCAGTCCCAGAAACATGCAGCAGAGGTATCAAGATGCCATGGCTATTGTTACAAAATTTGGACGGCCAGATCTTTTTATAACAATGACCTGTAATCCCAAATGGAGCGAGATTATCCACAATTTAGAACCATGGCAGAGGGTGGAACACAGACCGGATTTAGTCGCCCGTGTCTTCAAAATAAAATTAGAAGCCCTATTAAAAGATATAAACAGTGGATTATTTGGCAAGATTTGTGCAATGATTCATGTAATAGAATTCCAAAAGCGAGGACTACCACATGCTCACATTTTGGTTATTCTGGATAGCAATTCCAAATTACGCACTGAGGTAGATGTCGATCGTACTGTTTGGGCAGAAATTCCTGACCCATCCGAGTATCCTGTGCTCCATCAAATTGTGATGCAACATATGATTCATGGACCCTGTGGACAATTGAACCCCAATTCTCCATGTATGGATATTGGAAAGTGTAAAAAAGGATTCCCAAAAGATTTCCAACCAAAAACTGTAATAGCACACGATGCCTACCCAACTTATCAACGCAATGCAGGACCTTCATTTACACAACGTTCTCACATGGTTGATAATTCTTGGGTTGTTCCCTATAACCCTTTCTTACTATTAAAGTATAAGTGTCATATAAATGTGGAAATCTGTGCATCCATTCAAAGTGTCAAGTATCTATTCAAATATGTTTACAAAGGGCATGATAAAGCCAATCTGGAAATTTCTCAAACAAACATACAACATGATGAACCTCACCAATTTATGGACTCAAGATACGTCAGTGCACCGGAGGCAGCTTGGAGAATTTTTGCCTATCCAATGCATAAACAATCACACAGCATTGTTCGCCTTGCCGTACATCTGCCACAGTCACAACCCCTTTATTTTCATGAAGATGCTTCTGTTGAGAACATTGCTGCCATGACACATAAAAAATCAACTCTTATGGCCTACTTTGAACTGAATGAGAATGACCCACGTGCTCATGAATACTTCTACCGCCAAATTCCTGAGCACTATGTCTGGAAAGCTGGTGCATGGGAAATTAGGCAGAAACGTGGAACAACAGTCATTGGAAGAATGTATACGGTCAGTATGAAAGATGAAGAACGCTACTATTTACGGTTGTTGTTACTACATGTAAAAGGAGCAACAAGTTTTGAGCACATTAAGACCGTTAATGAAGTCGAGTACCCAACTTTTAAACAGGCAGCAATAGCCCTTGGATTACTTTTGGATGACAGTGTTTGGCGAAATACCTTACTGGATGGCTGTGTTCTAAACATGCCTGCACAGCTTCGGGATATGTTTGCTTACATATGTATCTTTGGTCCTCCTGCTCATCCATTGGAGTTGTGGCAAGAATTTAAAAAAGATTTTATTGAAGACTACTGCCGTGCATATCACCCTAACAATGAGGACTGTGAGCATTGTGAAGGCTATGCAATGACAGATGTTCAAAATGTGTTAAAATTTCATGGCAAAAGCTTTACGGATTTTAATCTACCACGCCCCAAAAGAAAACAACAACTACAACCACAATACGACAAAGAGGAGGAGTTTAGAAGAGCCCAAGAAATGAAAGAAACTTTAAATCAACAACAACTTCTGGCCTATAATGCCATAAATGAAGCATTACAGGATACAAGTCAGCAAGCTAAGTGCTTTTTCATTGATGGCCCAGGTGGCAGTGGGAAAACATATTTGTATGATTTGTTAATTCGTCAAATAAGAGGAGAAGGAGAAACTGTGTCACCTGCTGCCAGTACTGGGATTGCAGCCAACTTATTGGAAGGAGGAAGAACCATCCATTCACTTTACGGGATACCTATTCCAATCAATGAAACGTCTGTTTCAAGAATCAAAAATGATACTGATGCTGCACACCATTTGAAGAATACCAAACTTTTCATTATTGATGAATCCACTATGCTATCCAAATACGCACTGCATGTCATTGACCAACTATTAAAGGATGTTATGACCAAAGATATCTCGAAGAAAAATAAAACACCCTTTGGAGGGAAAGTCATTGTTCTGGGAGGAGGACTTTTGTCAGTGTCTTCCTATTATTCCTCATGGAACACGAACTGATATCGTAGAGAGTTGCATTAAATATTCCAGACAATGGCAGATTTTCACTCAATTGCCACTACTTGACAACATGCGCTCTGTTGATCCAGAATACAGCAATTGGATACTTCAGCTGGGAAATGGACAATTGACCAATTCTTATAACCTTGGAGATGATGTTATAGAAATCCCTGAAGATATGATTTGCACAGGTTCACTAATATTTGACATTTTTGGTGAAAACATTGTAATTGATGTCAATGACAATGAAAGCATTCATACAGCAGCATCACATGCCATTCTTTGCCCCAAAAATGATGATGTGGATCAGGTCAACTCTAAGATCATGGATTGCATTGCTGGAGAGTATACAGAATACATTAGTGATGATTCCATTGATCCGGACGAGACAGAGGACCCAGAGCAATACCCTGTTGAGTTTTTAAATTCACTTACACCCACGGGGATGCCATCTCATCGTCTGAAATTAAAAATCGGCACCATTGTAATGCTTTTGAGGAACTTCAACAGCAGAAAAGGTCTTTGCAATGGGACTCGCTTAATTGTCACCGGTTTGTTTGTCAACATGATTCGAGCAAGAGTCATTACTGGGTCTGCTGGAGGAAATGTGGTTTTCATTCCCAGGATTGATTTGTGCCCATCAGAAACTGGCTTGCCTTTTAAGTTAAGACGTCGCCAATTTCCTCTGAAGCCAGCTTTTGCCATGACAATAAACAAATCCCAAGGACAAACACTTGAGAAAGTAGGGATTTTTTTGCCAGAACCTGTTTTTGGACATGGACAATTGTATGTGGCTTTTTCAAGAGTGAGAAGACGATCCAATGTAAAAGTGAAAGTGGTGGACACTCCAATCCAAGGAAAATTGCTGCCTAACAGTGACAAAGTATTTACCAAAAATATTGTCTACAAGAATATTTTGCACTGAACTCTTCCCTATGACTATTCTTCTGTTTATTTATCTTTTGAAAAAAAAAAAAAAAAAAAAAAAAAAACTTTACTGTTTCACATTTTATTCTTTTATATACTGATTTCTACTATGTTTTTGTGAACACACATTTAAAATATGAGAGATGTGTATCATCCACATTTCTACAGTGGGTGATAGAAACCACTATTTCAAGCTCCAGCACTATATGTGCTGAGAGATTTCATTGTCAGTCTTTACAGGGAGAGGTTTTTGTGAACAGCTAAGAGACGGGTGGGGTGGCTGTTCACACACATCTCATTAGCAAGGTGTGTTCCACATGTTTAGATAGATAGGGACATACATAAATTATTAATTAGATTCTACCACACCATTTTTCTTAGATTTTTTCACTTTGTTGAGGAATATACTAAATGATAATAATTGATCATGAAGGACTCACCAACAACATACTTGCTGTAATTTTCATAATTGCATATATGTAATTTGTACTTAACTTGCGGTTTGTGCAGACAACATAGTTGCGGCAGTGTCATCCACATCAACTGCAGTCACCTGTGGTTAGTTAGTCGATGCATCTTATGCACCTGCTGAAGCTATGTTAACTCCATTTACCGTAGGTTAACTACAAGTTTTTTTGTTATTGCATGGATATTGCTGCAAGTCTGTAGCTGGTAACTCCTTCTGTATCAATTTACAAAATTTTATTATTTACATCACAATCCTCAAAAAATCTAAGAAAAATTCAGGTATAAAAAATATCTAAATTATATCAATTCGGATTTAGTTAGATTAGGACTCACCAGGCGTAAGGGCATCTTGACGCGATTGGTGGGCTGACACAAACTGGCTGATACACCTATTACTGTTATTAATTCATCAATTTTAATGATTGATGCATTAAGAAGTATTGCTACTTTGTGTTCTAAGACCCTTACAACATAATTATTCAATTTTCCTTATATGATATCAACAATACAAATATATGTAGTTGCTGTAAAGATGTCATTGGAATAATTGGATTATTATTTAAACATCTTTAAAAAAACAATAAACATATTCTAGACAACCAATGCATTTGCATTAGTCTAACAGCTATAACTACTATAATCAAATTAACGCACGTTCTAGAATCCCGATGCATTTGCATCGAGCTCACAGCTAGTTATATAATATTCTAATTTTCTGAGATAAGCAATTTTGGGTTTTCATTGGCTGTAAGCCATAATCATGAACATTTAACTGCATTACCTTGTATGCCTGCAGAATACAGGGAGCAAATACCCGTTCAGAGTGAGCAACGTGTCAGTGTTTTCTTCATTGAACTGTTATTTACCTGCCTTGCTCCACAGTGACTGTGCTACCGTACTCCACCATCCAGTACTACTTCCAACACCCCGGGGATCCCGCTCCTTTTGTAGGAAGCTACTCCATCTTGCTGCCGCCCATCCCCCGGAGGTTCCCACAGCGCTGGTGTCATCACTGGGACCTACAGGTGGCGTCACGAACAAACTTCTTATTTTTATTTTTTATTTTTTTTATTTTCCCCTTTTTATTGACCACCAGGGCCACAGCCTCAGGCACCGCTACCCGTTACCTCCAGACTGCGCCTGAGATCTGAGTCCCATGGCCTGGGTGAGTCATGTCCTTGTGGGGGGAGGGGTGTCTCTGTGATGTGTGTCCATCTCTATGGGATCTGTGTGTTCCTGTGGGGTATGTGTGTGTCTCTGTGTCCTTGTGGGGTGTGTGTGTGTATGTCCCTGTGGTGTGTGTGTCCCTGTGGGGTGAGTGTATGTGTCCCTATAGGGTGTGTATGTGTGTGTGTCCCTGTGTGGGGGTGTCTGTGTGGTGTGTGTCTCTTTGTTGTGTGTGTCTCTTTGTGGTGTGTGTGTTTGTGTTCGGGTGTGTGGTGAGTATCCAATGTTGGGGCTCCACCTTAGCTGTTACTCTTTGTGTGAATGTGGTGTGTATACATGTCCCCATGCGTGGTGAATATTCCATGTCAGGGCCCCACCTTAGTGACTATATGCTGGTATATTCTGTTAGTCATTGGTGCTGCCATTAAGCCCCTCTCATTCACAACTGTCAACTGGTAACTGTCACTTTCTCTCCATTATGTAGATAGGGCCAAAATTGTTTGGTGAATTGGAACGCGCAGGGTTAAAATTTCACCTCACAACATAGCCTATGAGGCTCTCGAGGTCCAGATGTGTGACTGTGCAAAATTTTGTGGCTGTAGTTGCGATGGTGTAGATGCCAATCCCGGACATACATACACACATTCAGCTTTATATATTAGATAATGAAAAAGGGAAAAAAAACTCAGAGGTAGAATAAGAAATCTGTTAAGTAGGTGTCAATGCTTCTGTTATTTGCTTTAATAAAAAATATTCTTACAACTTTAGTATTGCTGATCTCATCAGCTGAGATGTCGGGTTTCCAGGACCGATCAGATACGGGATCCGATCGGTGTTGTTAACCTTTTGAATCCCGCTGTCATTCACTACAGTGGGATCCAAAAGCACCGCAATGGGGATCACTCTCTTACCCGCCTGCATCAGAGATCCCACGATAAGATTGCAAGATCTCCGCTGCTCACGCGATAGCCCCAGGTCCTAGTGTGAACCCCAAAGCTATCCGGGACTACTTCCTGTCAGTGGTTTGCAGGCGCTGCCAACCACTGAAAGTGAAAGGAAGTGCCATGTCTTGATGTGCTGCAGCTCATTGGGACATGGCACAAGCGATCGGACCCTGCAGCAGTATGGTGCCCTTTGGGACACTGTTGAATAAAGAATGAATTGAAAAATAAAGTTAAAGATACCCCCCTTTTCCCCCATTCAAAATATTAGTATTTTAAAAAAATACACATATTTGGCATCGCCACGTTCAGAAATGTTCCATCTATCAATATATAAAATCAATAAGAGCCGTAAACTGCGTAATGGAAAAAAAGGTCCAAAAGCCAAAATTACGTTTTTTTGATCTTCACAACATTGCTATGAAATGAAATAACAGGTGATCAAAAGGGTGCATCCACCCAAAATTGATATAATTAGAATTGTCAGCTCAAGCCGCAAAAATAAGCCATCACACAGACAGAAAAGCCATATATTTAATAAAAAATAACAAATTTCAAAATTCTAGAATTTAGAATCCACTGTCTGTCTCATAATGTATTCATACCACTAAAATACAACAGCCTGTTGTAAGTTTTTCTATCATATGATTGCTAAAAATAAAAGTGTGTTTTTAAAGCAGGGCATAAGAAAACATAAGTATCAGTCATTGGTTTTGAAAAAAATAGTCATAAACCCATACTTTGCAAGTCTGAGCTGTCGGCTTCACTGCTAGTTATATCTTATAGTACCTTTACACGTCGCTACCGAGGGTAGCAACAGGCAGGCACCGCACATGCACGCGCGTGTTTTCAACGGTTGCTAACGGTACCTGATACCGCAATTACACGCCACCACAAGGTGCTCCACAGAAGGTAATTTCGTTCTCCGGCAGTGCCGACGGGTGCCGCAGGTTACCTTCTGTGGAGCACCTTCCCTGATTTACACGCCGCTACCACAAGGGAATCTGGGCGTACATATTGTGCGCCATAACTACATAGGCGTGACAGAGTTGTGTATTACGCGACGCTCGTACGGTGATTGGACAATGCAATAACATCATGATTGGCCAGCCAGCGCAGGAGGCTGGCTCATACATGACGCTATAGCAAAAGTGTATTGTGACTGGTCGGCTCGTTAAATATGCCGCCCTGTGCAGGGACAGCCAATGGGTACACAGTAGTCCCAACCAATGATAGCTGATGGGGCGTGGTATACATGACACTCTAGCACACCCCAGGTACCCCGAAATAACGTGCCTGTGCCCCAATTACACGCCGCCACCATAGGGGTTATAACCTGCTTGTTTTTCAGCACGGCTGAAAGACAGATATCCAAAGAGACAAGGAGGTACAACCTGAATTACACGCCGCCACTTAGTGGTGTTTTGAAGGCAAAAGGTACAATTGTCTCCGACACCTGCCGGTTTCTACCTTTCGGTAGCGGCGTGTAAAGGTACCATAACAGTTTCAGAGTTTATGAATTGTTCTTTACAAAATCACAAAAAGTCAACAATAGAAATGACTCAAGCAAAAATTCACATGAAAGAATAATTCTGTATTAATCACATAATTAAAAACATTAGAATTAAAAAAGAGAGATAAGCAAAGAGAAAAAAATATTCTAATGGTAATGAAAAAACCTCACAAATAACTATAAATAAAAATAGAAAAAAATCCTCACATAGGAAAAAAACAATTACTATACCTAAAGTAGCAATCTATCCTTAATCAAAAATAAAATACAGTATATATTACATTTGTAATATAGTAATTAATGATGAATTAAAGGAAACCTGTCAGCTCGTTCTACCCCCCATGCTACCATTACTTGTTTCTGCACCTTGGGAGGTGATCCCAAACCATCCTTGCCTGACCTAAAAATGCTCTATAAAGCTTCAGAAAAATGCATTAATAACTTACATGCAGTCTCCATCTGGAGACTGGAAGAATGGAGGGCTCCAGGCTCAGTTGTCTTCCCCCCCGCTGTCTCTCAGCGTGCCCTGTTGGGCATCATCATTCCTTCTGCTCAGTCTCCTTTTGAAATTCCCACCTTCTGTTTTAGTCTGATGCGCCGGCTGGAACATCATATCCTGTACGGTGCATTGTGGGACTCTTGTGTATGGCCCGGCTCCGGCGCATTCGCAGTGCACATATTGAAGCCAAGCCATACATGTCATAAGTCCCCAGAATGCACCAGACTGGATACGACGTGTACGGCTCGGCTTCAATATGCTCAATCCGCATGCCCGGAGCCAGACTCTACATGTGATCAGCCCCCACAATGCACCGGACCGGACATGATGTTCCGGCCGGTTCATCAGAATAAGAGAGGAGGTGGGAATTTCAAAAGGAGGAGGAGGATGAGTAGAAGGAATAATGACACTCAACGGGGTGTGCTGAGAGCCAGAGAGGGATGGCAATAAAGCCCCGGAGCCAGACTCTACATGTGTTTTCTTTTTAGGTGATTTATTTATGTATTTAAACTTGGATTAATATTTATCATAATTCACTAGTCATATTTATATAACAAGTAAATGTATATATATTTAACAATTTGTTTTACTTATTTATTCATTTGCACAATTTATTTACCCCACTTGAAAATTAGTATTATAAAAAAAGTTCTGTAAATATGTTTTTTCTTTGCACATCAATTTTAAGATACATATGTTTTTCAAATTTATTACCATGTACAAAATTAAATATATACCGTATATTTTATTTTTGTTTATGATAGATTGCTACTTTAGGTATAGTGATTGTTTTTTTATTTTGTGTGTGAGGATTTTTTTTTATATATATTGTGAGGCACCACCGGCATGATCCTCATGGCCGGGGCGCGTCACATGCAGGATCAAGGTATGATCCTGTGCACACTGGCCGGTTTGACTGATAATACTGTGTGAACCAACTTTGAGACACAGGGTTTCATGAGCCTAATGAGCGGCAGTGAGAGTGAGATGAGATCGAGGAGTCCCTAAGGAATAAGGGCTGAGTGCTGACAACCCAGAACACAGGGAGTTAACCTGAGTTGTGGGAGTGGCTGGCACGATAATAGGCAGCCAGGTGAGTGATTGAGTCATTCAGATTGAGATTGATTCTGGAAGCTGAGATCCTGCTGGGAGTCATCCAGAGATTGCCAGCCTGAGAGCATGAGGGCTGAGAGCAGCCTGAGTGCAGAGCAGTCCAAGGCTCTGTGTGTGGACACGGGAGCATGCTAGCTCCATGCCGGTGCCGAGGTCCGTGGTTGTGACAGCACCTGGAGGGGGAAGCCGTGGTTGACCCGTGGACGCTAGACCGGACGTGGTTCACCTCACGTCCGGGAAGGAGCCTGGGGGGACGCCTGGTGGAACCTGTGACACAGGTAGCGAGACCCGGATCCGTGCCCGGTAAGAAAAGCAGTTCCTGAATGATTGTGGGAACTGTGCACCGCGTGTGTAAATCATGCTAGGCGAGTATAGACCGCCCTTGGGACCGACTCAGTGGAGTTAGTTAAAGGTCCTGATGAACCGGAAAGAATGTAGCCCTTCGGGAGGCAAATGTATGTAGCCTTTGGAGGCAATCGTATGTAGTGTGCCAGGCGGGCATAGACCGCCTTTGGGTCCGAGTCGGAGTACTCAGTTAAAGGACCTGATGAATCGGAATGTGTTTAACTATGTGTATGAGGGCTTAGGTAATGGCCCTGAATGAGAGATGATGGCCTATAAGTAAGACCCATGTATAATGATGTGGGGAGAGAGTGACCCAGCTAGTATGGATGATGTTGGAGGCGTTCCGTCCCTGTGGGACGAGAGGGAGGCTTGCCCTGCTGCTTGCAGAGGGTACCCGTCCCTCAACCACGACCTCTAATGGTGTGGGTGTGCCTGTGGCCAGAGACAGGGGTCACGAAGGCTCCTAGAAGGGAACCATGGCTGATCCATTAGGGTGCTACTCAGACGCAGGGTACAGTCGTGGACCTGGAGACCTGCCATGAGATGGAGGTTTGGTGACGACTGATAGCCCGTACCGTGGTGAGTAGGCCATGGTGACGCATGGTTAGCCCGGATTCTACGGTTGACCAGGTCCCTGTTATGGTCATGGAGGGGCCACAGTCCATGGATGTGTTATGATGGGCTGTGAGCAGGTGTGTGATCCATGGACGTTTGAATGATGGATCACATACGGTATGTAAGGTCCCGGTCAGGCAGGAATCCTGACTACGGGTGAATGTATATCATCATGCTGGGGGACTAAAGCCAGGCGGCAGGTACCGCCATTGGGACCCACAGGGCCCGTTGAGGCGTATGTAACGAAGGTCAGAAGCAGGGGTTAAAAGGGCTCCTAGAGTGGGGACACCATGGTTGAACCAGGTGGACTCTGACCGGGACGTAGGCGGAGATGCGTCCAGGAAAGAGCCCCTTGGGGATACATGACATACCCGGTACTCAGGTTGCTCAATCCCTGTTATGAACCCGGAGGGGTCATCGTCGTACTGTAACGTGTGTATAGTGTGAGTAGGCCGGAGGCCGTAGCCACCACGGGAGCTGTTAGTAGAGCTCCAATGGGGACAGAGATGGTTACAGGTCCCGGGTTACTATAAGATGTTATGTGCAATATAAGTGTTATGTAATGTTATATGTAAATGTATGGTGTATTTATGTAAAGTGTTTTTAATCAATGTGCTATGTGTCAAACATGCTACCCGGGTTATGTTGTTAATAAGTGAAAATAAACGGGTAGACATTGGTTAAACTTATAAACACGTGTTTGTTGTCGTTTTGCAAGCGGGTTCCCCGGTTGCTGCCTCACAATATTTATATGTGAGGTTTTTTTTTGTCTGTTTGATTATCTCTCCTTGTTTAATTCTATTTTTAATTATGTGATGAATTAAAAATTATTGTATTATGTGAATGTTTGCTTAAGGGTCCTTTTTATTGCAGGCTTTTCTGTTAGTTATATCTCTATCCACCTTTACCTCCTCCACATCCTACATGACAAAGGTTAACAAACACCACAATTTTGAACTCCAAAGTATATCCATCATAACTGGTAATTACCAATGAATTTTATGGGGTCTATAGTAACTTTATTTGTATTAAAGGTCCAATCAGAAATAAGACTCAAGATACAACGAAGGAAAAAAAAGACAATCAGCGGTCCATATATATCAATACGTGCAAAGACTTCATTAAGAATGTGCAATACAAAAATATAGTAGGACAAATATTAAAATCTCAAGGCACTGTTTGAATGCAGATTATGGAATAATTTACCACCACATGTATAATGGTGTACTTCAATACCAGGTTTGCTTATATATATATATATATATATATATATATTTGTATTTAGATATATAGTTCTTCTAGCAATTTATATGATGATAGCACAGGAGGAAGCGGAGAAAAAGGTCGAAAACATGATAATCGTA
>JARQOC010002553.1:0-24000 GCA_033576535.1 Allobates femoralis | reverse complement strand
CTCGGAAAATGCTCAAAAGAGTTAATGTATATTGTAACTTCAGTGAGAGAGTAGATGACCTCTAGTGCCACCTAATAAAGGTTCTGTAGATATGAGATAATGCGTAATAGTATTGTATCTCTAAAATAAAGAGATGAGGTGGATAATAAGTGTGAACTGCTCACCTGGTGCGGTTGTGTTACCCACACTGGTTTGATCGCCTGCGAGACAGCTGCTGCAGGGCCGCACTTTCACGGTTAACCGTGGGGAGAAGATCACTTCTGTTGGACAAAATGCCGCAATGCCTGCGCTGCCGTCAAGAACCACCAGAACAATGGATCATCTGGGTGCAAAGGTCTTTAATCTTCCGGCGCGTTTTGGAGCTATAACCCAGCTCCTTCCTCAGGGAACTGAGAAAGGAGCTGGGTTATAGCTCTGAAACGCGTCAGAAGACCTTTGCATCCAGATGATCCATTGTTCTGGTGGTTCTTGACGGCAGCGCGGGCATTGCGGTATTTTGTCCAACAGAAGTGACCTAATAAAGGTAGCATCCTAAAAGTAATAATGGACTCTCTAATAAGCCTTTTAATATGTCTTATGATTTGTGCCAGATCAGAACCCCAAACTGCAGATGCTGTGTTTCGGGGTGACTGCCCTTCATCAGTGCAGTGTATGGAAGTTCTGATTTGGCTGTATGAGAGGCTGAGACGAGGTCTGGGGGAATAGCTGTTCTCCTTGTGGAGAGCAAATTCAACACTGGCATGTCCTGAAGCAGTTTACACTTGAAAAGCTTGTAGATTTTCTGAACCTAAAAAAGATTTCCCATAACATACCCTTACCATATATACACTCAGTGTCTTTTTCAGGCAGATTCCTGAATTCTTCCTGAGAAAGCTATGCAAATCACTTGATAAAATGAACATAGAGCACAGCAATGTTAAAACAAGATTATTGTGCATGTCACTTTTTTTCACGTCCTGAAACCCTGAAGCAGATCAAAGAAGTGACATGCTCTGTCTGCAGGCGGCTTTGACTCAGAAGCCACCCACTATCTATAGTTGCAGTGAAACGTGATGGACCTGCTGCAAGAATAATGGCACAGTTGAAGGTAAATGACGGCCAGCATTCTCCTGAAGCAGTATCGCCTTGAAATCTTGGCGGCTGCAGCAGCGTCTAAGAGATCTTGTACATAGCCTGCATGTGTTTATGGCAAAATCCTAAACACACATTCATTGTTTATTGAAATAATTATTACATAGAGAACCTGTGTGTCTTTAATATGGGAGAGGGTAAAATAATTTCTTCATTCGGTGATACACCTACCTTAGTATTTGGATCTCTCAAATTTTGTGCTTCTTGCCCATGGGATTGAGAAATTGGTGGTAAGAATCCTCCCTCTGGAAGATATTCTGTAAAATCCTTTTGCTGATTACCTGTATAGCAAATTATTACCAAAAAAACATATTAGCAATACAGCAAGAATGTATAAGGACCTGTAAAAAGAATACAAAACATTTCTAGAGATAAATCAAAATAAACAACAACGTATTAAATGTGTTACAAAAAACAAACTACGGTAAATCTAAAAGGTAAAGGAAAAGACTGAATTGCAGGTTTGAGATTCATGTAGCCAAACTAGAAATATTCCAGTATGTCATCTTTGATATCCAACCCATTTTTAATTCCATTCCAACTAACTATAGTAAAACAAAAAGGTATGATCTGATACAACCAATCCTCACACCACAATATTTGACTGACGGCATGGTGGAAAATACTATAATTTGCTTTATACTGAGCATATGTGCTTTCCAAAGATTTCCATTTTAATCCACTGGCTAAGAGCGCTGGGGGGCACACATAAGGAGATAACTTATGGGTTTACACGTTTATTTACCACAACGTGTTTCCACAACAGATTATTGTCTTCCTCAGGTGGTCAGGAAGCCGGCAGGAGCTGTGTCAGAGTGGAGTCGGTGCCCAGAGGTTCTTTAATACGCTACACTGAAGTTGTGCGGAGGAGCACAACCATCACAGGTGAGAGACGACCCCTCATTCATCCTTTAATTTGCCCCATTAGACCACCAGGTTCTCCCTATGGGAGCGCTTTTATCTTTTGTGTATTGTAGATGTTGTATATAGACTATATTACATTGTCAATGTATTAGTGGACTGATGTCCTAACTCCAATCAACAACGTATGTGATATATGTTGTAAAATGCACCCTCTGCAATCTACTATATGTTGGGTGCATAGTCAGGCATCTTAAAAGTCAGAATCTCAGAACACATTGCCGACGTAAGGAAAGGTAAAAGAACAGGCACATCTGGTGCTGACAAGCACGTTGCTGAGGTTCATGCTGGCATTCTTGATTCTTTTGTGTTTTTTGGAATAGTGAACCTAGAAGAGGCAGCAATTGGCGAAAAATCCTTTTAGAAAATGAAGCCCTTTGTATTGACAAGTAACATATAAGAATCCCATGTAGCCTAAATTATAGAAGTGATCTGATGTTTATTTACTAGGTCATACACCAGTACTTCTGTGCTCGCTTCATTGGTGCAGGGAGGGGGTGCTACAGAGCCGGACAACGGCTTGCCATTTCGTTCAAATTGAACTTCCACGGGTCAATTTGAATGAAATGGCAAGCCGTACTCTGGCTCTGTAGCACCCCCTCCCTGCACCTATGTAACCCCGTTCTGCATCAATAGAGCAAGCACTGAAGTACTGGTGAGGGCTATTTCACTTCTTTTGAAGTAATTGCGGACTTTTTTCTACTGGGAGGCACCCTGGTAAAACTGGTATCCTCTAAGAGAGTATCTACGCGGCCGTAAGTGGGCCCTCGTGGTTTGCTGAGTGGTGCACGGCTACCTTTTTTATATTAGCTGACATACAATATATTTATGAATTTTATTAACAATATGCCACCTCTTTCTCTCTTTAATGCTATTCCTTTCTTCACAATTTAAATTGGAAGTCTGTAGGATTCAAGTTCTTCATCTTTATATGAACATATTTCTCTGCATCTTGGTAGATTGTATATTCTTTTTAATGTATTAATATCTGCATTTTATATGACTTGTCACATGGGTTTCTCATATTTTTTTAACCCTGTATATAAATATTTATTTGTATAACTATTGGTACACTGGTCTTTTCGTTGCCAATTTAATGATTATAACTGGACAGCATTTTAACCATGTGTGATGTGTTGGTAACTAATTAATAACATGATCAGTTTTTCGAGAGCTGTTTTGGTTATTCCACATAATCTTAATGCTTTTGAGTGCGCTGAATACGAAAATGACCTTTGTTTTGTCATAGGACATCACGTTTTCTGACAATTTAAGTAACTATGTTAAATAATAATATTTATTCATTTATATAGCACTATTAATTCCATAGCACTTTACATACATCAGTAATGCTGTCCCTCTTAGAGCTCACAATCTAAATATCCTATCAGTATATCTTTACAATGTGGGAGGAAACCCAAGCAAACACAGGGAGAACATACAAACTCCTTGCAGATGTTGTCCTTACTGAGAATTGAACCCAGAACCTCAAGACCCCAGTGCTGCAAAGGCTGCAGTGCTAACCTTCTTGAGCCACCGTGCTGCCCAGTGCTAGTGTGGAGCCAGCTGGGACGGGGCACTCGGTGCCGGACCGGGGTGCTGCTGGGGGATGTCACGGCGGTCCTGGTCCGGACTGTGTCCCGGCCCGCACAATAAAATGGGGGGTTATTTACAGGGGATTTGTCACTCGTGACGCCACCCACTATATGCGGCCAGTAATGGGGCCGCCGCTGCTGCAGAACCTCCGGGGATGATGGGTTAGCAGCTTGGATGGAATAGTTCCTGTGGGCAGAACTGGGTTCCCCGGGGCAGTGGTAGAGGTAGTTAAAGTCTGTGAGGATGTTATTGATGCTGCAGGAGAGTAGGGGTAGCAATAGAGATGATAAGAGTAGAGGCAATAGCAGTCTATGAGGGCAAGTGGGGCTTCAGCATAAGGAAGACACACACACTCACGGTTTCTGTTGTTCTTCAAGTCTTTACTGGCAGATGGTATTACACAGTATTGTCCACGGAGTCTGTACCAGGTTGCTCTCACCCTGACCGGGTCCTTGGCTTCCTACTTAAACGCTGTGTGTGGCCCTGCTGCTGCTTGTAGCTATACTGCTGGCCCTATCTCTGCTCACGGGTACCAATATGCTGGGCAACTTGAGTCCTCTGTGTCACTGACTCCTTCGTGTTGCTTTGCTATGGTGTGGTGAAGATGGTGGACCTTCACTATGCCGGTGTTTACTGTCCTGTCTGTCTCAGGCACAGCCTCGGATCCGGTATCAGTCTTGAGCGCCTCCCCGGGGTCAAGTTTTTGGGATAACTCTTTATCCCGGATATGTTCCTCTGTTACTCTGTCTCCTTTCCTCAGACCTCTCAGGACCTCCACTGACACTTGGCTCTGCTCCTGCTCCAGACTCAACTCTCCTCTGAACTGAACTAACTGTTACTTCTGCTCTGAGGTAAACAACTTAGCTCCTCCCACTAGTGCAGGTGCCAGCTAAGCTCCTCCCACTTTCTAGTCTAGTGTTGTGTGGGGATTAAACCTGTGTTGTTTCTGTGGCATATTAACCCTTGGGGTGCCACACTAGTTCACAATATTTAAATTTACCATCAAACATTGGATCTTTAAGATAACAAAAGATGGCAGCATTCCAACAGAATAAATTGTGATCCTTTAATGTAAGGTTTCAACCCTTTAAGGGGTTTTCCTATGAACAAAGTTAGTTTCAAAGTTCATCTTAATTGTTAGATCTTGGAATAATAATAATTTCCACAGTTGGATGTCTTTAAAAAAAATGTTCCTTTGTTGAGATAATCATATGTATGTGTCTCTGTACTGTGTAATGGATGTGTCTGACTGTACAGGGACATGGTCTGATCATACCACATCTCCTGTGCTGAGATAATCTTATATATGTGTCTCTGCTATGTACTGTGTAATGGATGTGTCTGACTGTACAGGGACATGGTCTGATCATACCACATAAATAAGACAATACCTCAAATAAATGAAAATAGACTCATAAAATTAATTTTTTATTACAAATGTTTCATGAAAATCATTTTTTTAACGGCAATGAGCTCACTAACACACACTAAAATTGATTCTTCTTCCCTGTGAGGCTTCTCTTGGTACATTTACGCTTGTGAGTAGCATCTGTAATGTCTCTCTGAAGCGTCCAACAGTAGTCTGCCATCATTGTAATGCTCTATCTTCCCTGGTATCTTCTTTCCATATCTTTAATGTCCTGGTGGAATCGTTCACCTTGCTCACAGCTCCCAAATTTTCAGGAAAGTTGTCAAGGTGGGAATGGAGGAAATGCACTTTCAAACTCATCAGGCAACCTAAAGCTTGAAATGCTTTCAGTATTCGTCCGACGATTTGTTTGTAATCAAGGTCTTTGTTATTGCCTAAAAATTTCTCTACGACTTCTTTAAATGCAATCCACCCTTCTTTTTGAGGATGAGCCATGGTATTGATAAACTCTTGATCAGCTATAAGCCTTATAATGTCTGGTCCGACGAACACACCTTCCTTCAATTTTGCCTCCGAGAGGCCTGGAAACTTGGCAACTAAGTATTTGAAGCATTCTCCATCTTTTGGAAGTGATTTTACTAATTGCTACATCAATCCCAATTTGATGTGGACAGGTGGTAGAAGAACTTTATGGGGAGGAACCAAAGTTTCTTGGAGGACACCAACTGTGAGCACCCTCGGCTGCCAATTCTTCTTGGTCCAGTGATTTGTCGGTCTCGACTGTCCCATAGACACAGAAAACAAGGGTATTTGGTATACCCAGCTTGTTGCCCGAGCAGCATGGCCAAGACTTTCAAATTCCCGCACACTTGCCAACCATGGTCTTCATATTTAAGTTTACGAAGAACCAATTCCAAGTTCTCATAGGTTTCCTTGAGGTGTACGGAATGACCTACAGGGACGGAATCATAAAAACCGCCGTTGTGGAGTAAAACTGCTTTGAGACTTCTTTTTGAAGAATCTATAAAATACGTCATTACACTGAATCATATTGGATTTTGAATTGACCCATCAAACCTTCGACATCGATGCAATAAACCAACTTATCTCCCTGGGCAAAGTAAGGAACGAACTCATCTTCACAATTTCTGAACCATGAAAAAGACTCTCCTGGCAACAATAAATTCTTGCTTTTGAGCCTTGAGCCGCGTAACTCAGCGGCATCTTTGGGAAGATTCAAGTCTCTTACCAAATCATTCATCTCCTCCTGGGAAAACAATTTTGGTCAGAACTTGATTCATCATCTGGTTCAGGTATGACTCCACCTTCATCGGAGCTCGTTATCTCTTCCAAGGTAGCAGGGGCCTTGGCTACTGGTATATCTGTGCCATGGGGGATGGGACGAATTGCTGAGTGAATTTTGCGGTATGAAATGGAATGCTTCCATTTTGAATTATACCCTTTCACATCGCATGAACAAAAGTAACAATTGTCACTATGGTTCTTTTGCTCTAGCCATACCATAGGAATCCCATAACGGAAAGGTTTTTTCTTACCCTTGAACAAATTTCGGAGGTCCTCAACACATCGTTTGTACACTTTATGAGGCGCCCAAGCTTTATCTTGATCTCCAAGCTTTAGCCTGAAATATGCGAAGTATACTTTTTTCACAAAGTCTGAAATATTACGCTGTTGCTTCAACACTGTATTGACACATCACCATTGGATTTGGTGGCTGGTGTTCCTGCCTCGGCCGCTGGGAGGCGCCGGATTCCTTCGGCTAATGCTGCCGGTGGTAGGAGGGCCTTGTCCTCTTATGGACCTGCTCCTTCGACGTCTGCCTCTGTGGCTGCACGCCACCGTGTTTCTCCTTTGGGTGCTGTTGGTTGCAGAGGAGGCCCTGCAGAGGTGTCTGATAGGCACAGCCTTCGTTCTTCTGTCAGAAGTGGGGTGGTTGGTGCCAGTCGTGCATCACCGTCTGGCCTGGCTCTAGGGGCGGTCCGGATGAGATCATCAGGCTGTGAGCTCCAGCCTATGGGAGGTAACTGCGCCCTTCAAATACATTGGAGCCTGTCTTGCAGGCCGCCAGATAGAGTCTTGGTTCCCCAGTGATATAGTGTATGTTTAGTTTTGACTCTGACCTTTGCCTGGATTTTCGACTCTGCTTCACCCTGATGATTTTGTACCTTAGCTGCCCTCTCGGTTTTGACTCGGACTCCTGACTACGTTTTTCGGGTCCTGATTTTTCCCTTCCTGGCGACCTTCCTGCTCTGTTGCTCATCATAGGCAGTTACCCCCTGGGCTCCGTTGTAATTCCAGATGCCTGTATAGGGGTTAAGGGTCTCGGGGTTTCTCGGGGTGCTGCCTTACCAGCAGCTCAGCATCATAGTGGATGGTCGTCACATGTATATTCACCACAAATGTAACAGAAACTGTCAGACAAATTAATACACTTCCGCTGAGCCATAATGCTAATTTTGGGAAACACGGTTGAATATGACGAGGTAACATGAACTGAGATTAAAAAGTGTGAACAGGCGAGAATCAAGATAAAACATTGGAAACAAGCCCGGGCATGTCAAGCTCGTTCAGCTTGCAACATGTTGATGCTGGTTTCATTAGCTCACTCTGAAAGTTCTTTTCTTTGAAAGTTACGGTACATTTTTTTGCCATTGTATATCTTCAATGCATTGATGTGAATTAATTGTCATTTTGACTTTCAAAACTTAAAGATAAAAAAAAAAAAAAAAATTGAGAAAAATTTACAAAATTTGAAGAGAATTTTGCATCTTGTGGCAAATCCTGACGTCCAGGATTTTTTTCGTTTTCAGCACACCCTACTTTTTCCCAATTGGAAATAGTTTTTACTGCAGTTTCATGGCATACTAGAGGATCAGACATTTTGTAACCTGACATTTTTTCTTCTGAAGTCTTCTTTATTTGTGTTCACTATGGTAATAAAGAAGGTTTGTGGTGACTGTCAGTCTCATTACAAGTAAGCTTGTCTGCAATTAACGCTGGATATGTTCATTCATCTGAAACTCAGCATAAATGAAATATAGTGAATTTGTTCTTGACTTCATATGGGGACCTTGCTTTGTTAAATCATAATTTGAACATTGGATGATAATAATAATAATTTTATTTATATAGCGCCAACATATTTCGCAGCGCTTCACAATTCAGAGGTATATATGTGGAGCCCACCGGACCGGGTTATATGCTGGGGATGTCACGGCAGTCTTGGTCCCGACCGTGTCCCAAGCCCACAAGTAATTGGGGGATACTTACAAGGGAGTTTGTCATGACGCCACCCACGGGTTGTTGTCAGGGTGATCACCACTGCTGCAGAACCTCCGGGGATGATGTTTAGCAGATGGTGATTTAACGTCTTTCCACGAGTAGAGCTTGGTTCCCTGGGGCAGTGATAGTAATAGTCTATGATTGATGCTATGGATGTTGCAGGATAGGGGTGATAGTAGAGGTGATGGCAATTTGTGAGGGATCGTAGGGCTGGAGCACAAGGATCACACAGACTCACAGTTTATGTAGTTTTCCAAGTCTTTACTGCAGATGTTGTTAGCAGAGTACTGTCCACAGAGTCTGTACCGGGGCCGGGTTGCTCCCACCCTGACTGAATCCTCAGCTTCCCACTCCTGCTCTGTGTGTGTGGCCCTGCTGCTGCTTTAGCTAGGCTGCTGGCCCTGTCACTCCTCACAGGTACCCCCTTGCTAGGCAACTTGAGTCTTTCCGTGTGCTTCTGACCCCGCCGTGTTGCTTCGCTGTGGTACAGTGTAGATCTAGAACCTCCATTAGTCCGGTGTTTACTGTACTACTTGTTTCAGTCACAGTTTTGGATCTGGTATCCGGTCTGTCCGCTCCTCCGGGGCGAGTTATGAGGTAACTCAATCTCCCAGATGTGTTCTCCTGTTTCTTGTAACTCCTCTCCTCAGACCCTGGCTAGGCCTGGAATTGAGTAACAGACTGTAGAGAAGCCTAATGCAGCCCCTTTACACCACAGTCTGTCTTCCTCAGTTCTCCCAGGAACTGAACAAACTACTTCCTCTCTATACCAGAATATAGAGCTGCTTTAGCATCCTCTTCTGGCCTAGTTGAGTCTAAAGTCTCTTCCAGAGCAAAGAGATCGGGTGGGGTGATAGACAGAGATGAGGGAGAATATGTAGAGAAGTGCTGCACTGTGGAGAGCTTTGTGGGTGAGAACAAGCAGTTTGAATTGGATTCTATAGTGTATAGGCAGCCAGTGCAATGACTGGCATACAGCAGAGAAGCGTCCGAGTAACGGTTAGCTAGATAGGTGATCCTGGCTGCTGCATTAAGGATGGACTGGAGAGAGGAGAGTCTAGTACGGGGGAGACCAATTAAAAGAGAATTACAATAGTCAAGGCGGGAGTGAATCAGGGCCACAGTGAGGGTTTTTGTGGTTTCCAAGGTGAGAAAGGGACAAATTTTAGAGATGTTCTTTAGGTGCAAGCGGCAAGATTGGGCGAGAGATTGTATATGTGGGGTGAAGGAAAGATCAGAGTCAAACATAACACCCAGACAGCGAGCCTAGGCATTATCATTGTGCCGCACACAGACAGAGATGTCATATTTAGGGAGGTTAGTGGTTAGGATGAAGTTCCTTTCCAATATAATAATAATTATTAATTATAAAGGCTTGCACATGATTTCCTAGTCTAATATATTATTTTAGACATGTGTGGCACAGAATCAGTAATATAAATTTATTATAATTGCCTTTTTCACATTTTCAACATATTTAGTGTGTCAACACCTAGCTGTATATCCTTGAAAATGTTTTTAAAGTATTTAATCAAATTTGTTATTGACAAAACCTTACTTTAGCCTCTAAGGAGAGAGATGTTCATACATAGTTGTTATGTATATTGATATGACAAACATATAGAATACATGCAATAAAAGGTGTTGGTGTGATGGAGCAGAAACCTTCTCACACCGCTAAATAGAGCACAGGGGTCTAGTTTCACATCTTATATGTGTAGATCATTTTAAGTTTAAAACAACCCCCAGACCTCCTTCTTGCTATAGCTCATTCTCCTCAGCATATGTGTTGCAGATGCCTAATAATCATTATTCTTACACTGCTGGTTAATGGTTAGGCAACCTGTATTTTCTAATTATTCTGCCCTTCCTATATTATAAATTAGGTCCTCATATACTGACTTCTTGCTGAGCCTGTCTGTTATACATAGCAGGCAATATGAGGAAGAAGAGCTCAGGAAGAGGGAGGGATTAGCATGGCATGAACCAATGATGAGACAGGAGGCGTGTCTCAGACTACCATAGACCCTTTGTAACTTGTAGTCATAGATCTTAAGTCTGCATAAGCGGAGCCAATCAGAAAGCAGTAAGGAAGGTAAGTAGCAGAAAGGCAGCCCCTGTAAGCACTAAATTACATTTTTCAAAGTCATAACTGGACAATTGCTTCAAGTTGGATACTCACTGTGTTTCCTTTGCCCAGCAAAACGACCCCCATAAAAAGTTGTGTGAGGCTTTCCGTGATGGGGTGCATTTTTTTCCTTAAAAAAAGACATGTCAACAGGTTGAGGCTTTTCATTGCGGTCAGTCACATTGCTCATCATATCGTCTCCAATTAATTGGTTCTGCTGTATGTCTCCCTGTTAAAAACAAGTGTCCTAAATAAATATAATACAGAAAACCCTGAGCCAGAGCGAACATGCCTGTATAGCATGTTCACGTTAAACACCAAATTGAATGAAACAACTAGAAAAAAGGTATGGGCATGTTATGACCAAAATATCTTGCAATAAATACGGTAAATAAAAACTAGTGCTGTTAAATACTCGGTACATACCTTTTTTTTAAAAAAAAGTATTTAAGCCATCCCACCTTGTCAAAGTGACCCACTATGGGATGGTCCCTACACTAACTAACTAACCGTATTATGACCTGCTACTGAGCCAACCGACCTCATAAGAAGCAGGATGCTGTGTGTGACCGGTTCCCAAAGATGGACTTACAGAAATGGGATGCATTAAAACAGCTCTGTTCAGTAAAGGAAGGGTGTTGCTCCCCTAACTTGTCAGAAACCAAGAAACCAAGTGGAAATACAGAAAAACCTGAGCCAGAGCGAACTTGTGTGAACATACCTATATAACATGTTCACATAAAACACCAAATTGAATTAAACAACTAGAAAAAAGTATGTGCATGTTATGACTAAACACCTTGAAATAAATGAACAAAAACTAGTGCTGGTCCCACACAGCATCCTGCTTCTTATGAGGTCAGTTAGCACAGTAGCAGGTCATAATACAATTAGTGTAGGGACCGTCCCAGAGTGGGTCACCTTGATGAGGTGGAATGGTTTAACACTTTTTTTTTTGCAAAAAAAGGTATGTACCAAGTACTCTGTGTTTGACAGCACTAGTTTTTTTTTATTTATTGCAAGGTATTTGGTCATAACATGCACACACTTCTTTCTAGTTGTTTCATTCAATTTGGTGTTTAATGTGCACATGCCATACAGGCATGCTCACACAAGTTTGCTTTGGCTCAGGTTTTTCTGTATTTCCATTAGGTTACTTGTCTCCTGACAAGTTAGGGAGAGCCCCAACCCTCCTTTACTGAGCAGAGCTGTTATAATTATAATGCATCCTATTTCTGTGAGTCCATCTTTGGGAACCAGTCACACACAGCATCCTACTTCTGATGAGGTCAGTTGGCACTGTAGCAGGTCATAATACAGTTAGTGTAGGACTGCCCCGAAGTGGGTCACCTTGACTAGGTGGAATGATTTAAATACATTTTTTTGCAAAAAAGGTATGTACCAAGTACACTGTGTTTTTTAACAGCACTAGTTTTTATTTCTTTATTGCAAGGTATTTGTGGTCACAACATGCACATACTTTTTTTTTTCTAAATAAGTATAAGTAAAGTCAGATAGTATGAGAGGTTTGCAGGAGTTCTGTAGATTATACCCCAAAATGAATATTACCGTATTAACAAGTAGAGATATAGAAATAACTTTTTATTTCATTAATTCTATTGTACAACATACAGCAAATAAGGAGGAGGATAAAGTGCCTAAACTCTCTTCTCAAGGAGCATTGGACTGCATTGGCCTCCATCCTTTCCTTTATGTACATCCTCCTGCCTTTTATAGTTGACCTAATGGATATTTGTGTTTTAACTCCACTATTTATTAATGCTATAAAGATTGGCATTTTACTGTTGATGTCAGACAAACTGACATTACTAGTCCTTTCGCTAGTACTCTCTATGAAATATTCATTCCATACACAGAAAAACTATTAAAAAAAAACTCTGAAACTCTTTGGACAATCTCCTTTCAGTGGTCAGGAACATAAGACACTGAATGTGTAATGAGAGGTCATACAACACCTTATAATTATATATCATGCCCAGCACAAGCAGGCATTCTTTACAGTAAGAGCAGAAGACTATGATACAATCTGTCAGAGGAAGGTTTCATTGTGAACTTATTTCACAAATTCAAAAAGGGCCTGGATTTTTCTTTCTTAAGTGTAATAATACTCAGGTTATGCTTAAGGGGGAATCTGTCAGCAGATTTTTGCTACCTCATCTGACAGCAACATAATGTAGGCAAAGAAACACTGAATCCAATGATGTATCACATAGATAACTGGATTCAGCCATTCTCACACAATCAAAGCATTTATTTTCAGAAACACAGCAGAGCTGAGAGTTGCCCGAACTTACACCAGGCTTTCAATAGAGATTGTGCATTCATTGTGACATCAATCAAAGCATGGGCATGTCAGGCTGCCGTGGGCGTGACTTTCTAGTCTTGTAATGTTAATTCCAGGATTATAAAACCATTAGTTTAAGTAAACATTTGCACAGACCCTGATTAGAGAAGCACAGTTGCTTTTTATATTTTAACTCTTACAGCATGCTGTCCTCAACTTACATAGCAAAAACCTGCTGACAGATTCCCTTTAAGAGAATATTGTCGATTGTATGACTATTCAAGAATTTATTCTGATTGCTAGATTTGGATACAAGACAATTTTTTTTTTCCAAAGAAGAAGAAAGTTTGATCTTGCCTTAGACGTTTTTGATTTTTTTCTAGATTCTAGTAGTGGTCTTTTTTAAGCTTTACAAAGTATGTTACTATGTGAGATTACTTGCTTGGCAATTACATACTTTGTAAGCCTTAAGGTACTGTTACACTCTTCAATATCGTTAAGATCTCACCAACAATCTTGGTCGTTAGGACATCTTTTAGACATCGTTGGTGAGATGTCACACGTCTAGATATCATGCACAATGCACCAACGATATGGTGAGCAACCCAGTGAACGATCCTTGTTCACTGTTGTGAATAGAGAAGTCGTTAACGACATCGTTATCGCGGTGTCACACACAACGATGCAGCAGATTGGCTGATAGAGGATCATTTGATTTGAGAACATGTTCTCAAATCTGTGATCAACGATCCAACAATTTATCGTAGTCGTATCGTGGTGTTACACGCAACGACGTCCTAACGATGTCGTTTCAACAACTCCAAACGTTTGACCAATATCGTTCACTATCTCGTACCGTGTAACTGGGCCTTTAGAGTCTACCTTGATCAATGTATCCACATACTCTAACAATGCATATGGAAAGGTGTTTAAGGCATACAACGACCATCAATGTATTATCTTATTGCACCTTTACCTACCGGCATACAGAGGGGGTTTCAGTATGATGTTCATCACCTTGATTCCCTATAGAGGTTGGCCACTACTTTTTTATTGATGGTGTATTCTCACGATAAGCTGTCAATATAAAATCTGTGGGGCTGCAACACCCAACACCACCACTGATCAGCTGTTACTGGCGACTGAGGACAGCTCTTAAATGTTGCATCAGCAGAGTCAAAACTATAGTAACCGCTACTAGTGATGAGTGAGTACTAAAATGCTCGGGTGCTCGAAGCTCGGGCCGAGCATCCCGAGATACTCGTGTACTCGGCCCGAGTAACGAGCCCAATGTTATCCTATGGGAGACACGAGTATTTTTATGAAATGACTGCCGGCTGCCTGGAAAAACCCTAAAAATGTCACAAAAGTCTCAGAAGAGTGCTGAAATGACATGGCAACACCATGGGGAAGACCCCTGGAAGCATTTCTCACTCAAAAGTCACAGCTGTGAACAATGTTGTCCGAGTTTCACGCCAATTTTACGGAGTGTCCAGAAAACCTTCCAAAATGACACCAAAATGAATATTTAGGGTGGAAATGTTAAGGGCACATACCCAATAGTGAGATACAGCTGGTGTATGTTACTTTTTGTGATTACATGAAACATTTTACGTGAAAACATTGTGCGGCACTCCGATGACCCTGACAAGAGACGTACATGAAGCCCTGTCTAGAAATAATGTGCCCATTTTGAAGAACTGGGTCTATTGTAGTATCTTCCTTTGCCAGGGCAGTCCAAAATTGGGAGGTTCACCAATGCCCCTGGATACAGACATGCAGGATGGCCTGTAAACAAGAACTGGGTGTATTGTAGTATAGCCCATTGGCCAGGGCAGCCAAAAATTGGGAGGTTCAACAATGACCCATGCTTACAGACATGTAGTAGGGCCTGTAACCCTCAAGTGGGTGTATTGTAGTAGAGCCCTTAGGTCAGGGCAGCCAAAAATTGGGAGGCTCCTCTTTGTCCCTGGATGGAGACGTGCAGGAGGGCCTGTTAAGAAGAACTGGGTGTATTGTAGTAGAGCCCTTTGGTCAGGGCAGCCAAAAATTGGGAGGTTCAACAATGACCCATGCATACAGACATGTAGTAGGGCCTGTAACCCTCAAGTGGGTGTATTGTAGTAGAGCCCTTTGGTCAGGGCAGCCAAAAATTGGGAGGTTCAACAATGACCCATGCATACAGACATGTAGTAGGGCCTGTAACCCTCAAGTGGGTGTATTGTAGTAGAGCCCTTTGGTCAGGGCAGCCAAAAATTGGGAGGTTCAACAATGACCCATGCATACAGACATGTAGTAGGGCCTGTAACCCTCAAGTGGGTGTATTGTAGTAGAGCCCTTTGGTCAGGGCAGCCAAAAATTGGGAGGTTCAACAATGACCCATGCATACAGACATGTAGTAGGGCCTGTAACCCTCAAGTGGGTGTATTGTAGTAGAGCCCTTTGGTCAGGGCAGCCAAAAATTGGAAGGTTCAACAATGACCCATGCATACAGACATGTAGTAGGGCCTGTAACCCTCAAGTGGGTGTATTGTAGTAGAGCCCTTAGGTCAGGGCAGCCAAAAATTGGGAGGCTCCTCTTTGTCCCTGGATGGAGACGTGCAGGAGGGCCTTTTAAGAAGAACTGGGTGTATTGTAGTAGAGCCCTTTGGTCAGGGCAGCCAAAAATTGGGAGGTTCAACAATGACCCATGCATACAGACATGTAGTAGGGCCTGTAACCCTCAAGTGGGTGTATTGTAGTAGAGCCCTTAGGTCAGGGCAGCCAAAAATTGGGAGGCTCCTCTTTGTCCCTGGATGGAGACGTGCAGGAGGGCCTTTTAAGAAGAACTGGGTGTATTGTAGTAGAGCCCTTTGGTCAGGGCAGCCAAAAATTGGAAGGTTCAACAATGACCCATGCATACAGACATGTAGTAGGGCCTGTAACCCTCAAGTGGGTGTATTGTAGTAGAGCCCTTAGGTCAGGGCAGCCAAAAATTGGGAGGCTCCTCTTTGTCCCTGGATGGAGACGTGCAGGAGGGCCTTTTAAGAAGAACTGGGTGTATTGTAGTAGAGCCCTTTGGTCAGGGCAGCCAAAAATTGGGAGGTTCAACAATGACCCATGCATACAGACATGTAGTAGGGCCTGTAACCCTCAAGTGGGTGTATTGTAGTAGAGCCCTTTGGTCAGGGCAGACAAAAATTGGGAGGTTCAACAATGACCCATGCATACAGACATGTAGTAGGGCCTGTAACCCTCAAGTGGGTGTATTGTAGTAGAGCCCTTTGGTCAGGGCAGCCAAAAATTGGAAGGTTCAACAATGACCCATGCATACAGACATGTAGTAGGGCCTGTAACCCTCAAGTGGGTGTATTGTAGTAGAGCCCTTAGGTCAGGGCAGCCAAAAATTGGGAGGCTCCTCTTTGTCCCTGGATGGAGACGTGCAGGAGGGCCTTTTAAGAAGAACTGGGTGTATTGTAGTAGAGCCCTTTGGTCAGAGCAGCCAAAAATTGGGAGGTTCAACAATGACCCATGCATACAGACATGTAGTAGGGCCTGTAACCCTCAAGTGGGTGTATTTTACTATAGCCCTTTGGTCAGGGCAGCCAAAAATTGGGAGGCTCCTCTTTGTCCCTGGATAGAGACGTGCAGGAGGGCCTGTTAAGAACTGGGTGTATTGTAGTATAGCCCTTTTGTCAGGGCAGCCAAAAATTGGGAGGCTCCTCTTTGTCCCTGGATAGAGACGTGTAGGAGTGCCTAAAAACATTTTTCCCATTGAAAAGGAGCGGGTCTCCTGTCGTTGTAATGCCCATTCTAACAGAATGGGCTAAAAAATTTACCACTGCGGGTATACCTCAAACAAGAGCCTAACTATTCTAACGCTCATCATGGTGTCACATGAGGAGAAGGAGTAGCAGTCCAGCGATTATCCAAAGTACGGAAGTGTGTACCCATGGGTGAGTGGAGGTACATGTCAAATTCAAATAACAAAATTAAATTCAGTTGTCATTTGCTGGTGGTGTGGTGAAGTCTGGCCCAATCCAACCCTTGTTCATCTTGATCAGAGTGAGCCTGTCCGCATTTTCAGTTGACAGGCGGGTGCGTTTATCAGTGATTATTCCACCTGCTGCACTGAAAACACGCTCTGATAAAACGCTAGCGGCAGGGCAGGCCAGGACTTCCAAGGCGTAGAGAGCCAATTCATGCCACGTGTCGAGATTGGAGACCCAATAATTGAAAGGCACCGATGAATCTCGCAGTACAGTTGTTCGATCTGCAAGGTACTCCTTCAGCATCTGCCCAAACTTAGCATTTCTGGTGGCACTACCCCGCACCTCAGGGGCTGTGGTACGTGAGGGGCTGAGAAAACTGTCCCACATCGTAAAGACAGTTCCCCTACCTCTGGCGGATTGGACTTGTGCCCCTCTCGGCCGTACGCCTTGGTTGTCCATCGAATCCTGACCTATGCCGCTAGCGTTTTGTGAGGGGAAGGATTTCACAACTTCCGTGACTATGGCCCTCTGGAACTGCAGCATTTTGGCTGACCTCTCCGCCTCAGGAATGAGAGACATAAAGTTCTCCTTGTAGCGTGGGTCTAAGAGTGTTGCCAACCAGTACTGATTGTCGGCCAAGATGTTCTGAACGCGAGGGTCACGAGACAGGCAGCTTACCATAAAGTCAGCCATGTGCGCCAGACTCTTAACAGCCATCACATCAGTATCCAGACCAACACGATGACTGAACATGCTGTCCTCCTCCTCCTCCTCCTCCTCCTCCTCATCTCCCCTGTCCTCTGGCCAGCCACGCTGAATCGAGGGTATGACTGGTGTGCATGTCATATCCCCAATTTGGCCTGAGAGTTGCTCCATGTCTTCATCGTCCTCCTCCTCGTCATAGTCCTCCACTACACGTTGTGATGACATGAGGCTGGGCTGTGTGTTTTCACCCACACCCACTACAGTTTCTTGCTCTAAGTCATCGCGCTCGGCCTGCAATGCATCCTCTTTTATTGTCAGCAGAGACCGTTTTAGAAGGCAGAGTAGTGGTATGGTGACGCTAATAATGGCGTCATCACCGCTCACCATCTTGGTGGAGTCCTCAAAGTTTTGGAGGACGGTGCATAGGTCCGACATCCATCTCCACTCCTCAGGTGTTATGTGTGGAGTTTGACCCATTTCCCGACGGCTTAGGTGATGCAGGTAGTCCACAACTGCCCTCTTCTGCTCACATATCCTGACCAACATGTGCAGCGTTGAATTCCAACGCGTGGGGACATCACACACCAGTCTGTGGGCCGGAAGACGCAAACGGCGCTGAAAGCTTGCAAGGCCGGCTGAAGCAGCAGGTGACTTGCGAAAATGTGCAGACAGACGCCGAACTTTTACCAGCAGGTCAGACACCTCCGGGTATGACTTCACAAACCTCTGAACCACCAGGTTGAGCACATGGGCCACGCATGGAACATGCGTCAGCTGCCCTCGCCTCAAAGCTGCCACCAGGTTCCGGCCATTGTCACACACGACCTTTCCTGGCTTTAGGTTCAGAGGTGTGAGCCAGTGATCTGCCTGCTGTTTCAGAGCTGTCCACACCTCTTCTGCATTGTGGGGTTTGTCACCTATGCAGACTAGCTTCAGCACAGCCTGTTGCCGCTTTGCAGAGGCAGTGCTGCAGTGCTTCCAGCTTGGGACTGGTGTGGAGGGTACAGTGGATGAGGATGCGCAGGTGGAGGAGGAGGAGGCTGAAGAGCATGACATTCCGGAGCTGTAGAGTGTCGGTGAAACCATGACAGAGGTAGGGCCTGCTATCCTTGGTGTGGGAAGGACGTGTTCCGTCCCTCGCTCAGACTGGGTCCCAGCCTCCACAATATTAATCCAGTGTGCCGTCAGGGAGATGTAGCGGCCTTGGCCACAAGCACTTGTCCACGTGTCTGTGGTAAGGTGGACTTTGGCTGAAACAGCATTGTTCAGGGCACGTGTGATGGTGTTGGACACGTGGTTATGCAATGCGGGGACGGCACATCTGGAGAAATAGTGTCGGCTGGGGACCGAGTAACGTGGGACAGCAGCCACCATCAGGTCGCGGAATGCGTCCGTCTCCACCAGACGGAAAGGCAACATTTCTAGCGCTATGAGTCGCGAAATGTGAGCATTGAGGACTGTGGCATGTGGGGCATTGGCAGTGTATTTGCGCCTGCGTTCAAATGTTTGCTGAATGGATAATTGAACGCTGCGCTGGGACAAGGACGTGCTTGATGGTGGCGTAATTTGTGCTTCAGCAACTTCAGGTGCAGGACAGGAGGCTTGTTCGCGGCCAGCATGGACAGGGGATTGGCTTGCATGCGCAACAGCCGAAGACCTAGCAGTGACATCAGCACGCACCGCTCCTCGACTCTGTTGTACTTCCCACAAAGTCGGGTGCTTGGCTGACATGTGCCTGATCATGCTGGTGGTGGTCAGGCTGCTAGTTTTCGTACCCCTGCTGATAGTGGCATGGCAGGTGTGGCAAATGGCCTTTTTAGAGTCTTCTGGAGCCAACTTAAAAAACTCCCAGACTCGGGAAGACCGAACATTTGCACAGGCACCTTGAGTCGTGTTGTTGTTCCGGGGAACGGTTGCCTGCCTTCTGCCTGCGGACGCACCCCTGCTTCGTACTGGCTGTTGTGATGCTACGCCTCCCTCCCCCTGTGCACTGCTGTCCTCGCTCTGCATATCCTCCTGCCATGTAGGGTCAGCTACTGGATCATCCACCACGTCGTCTTCCTCTTCCGCACCCTGATCCTCCTCCTGACTTCCTGGCAATTGTGTCTCATCATCGTCCACCCCTTGTTGAGACACTTTGACAACGTTCCGTTCGTCATAACGCGGCTGCTCAAATATTTGGGCATCTGTACATACCATCTCCTCATGACCCACTTCAAGAGGAGGTGGCGACAGGCCAGATTCTGCGAATGGATACGTGAACAGCTCTTCCGAGTGTCCTAGTGTGGGATCTGTAATGTCCGTGGACGTGTAATCGGCCAGGTGGTAGGAAGGAGGATCAGGTTGGGAAATGTGCGGTGCAGTATCACGGCTACTGACAGTTGACCGTGCGGAAGACAGGGTGTTTGTGGAGGTGCCCATCTGACTTGAAGCATTATCCGCTATCCAAGTAACAACCTGTTGACACTGGTCTTGGTTCAACAGTGGTGTACTGCTGCGGGCCCCAAGAATTTGGGACAGGACGTGCGAGCGAGGAGATGTGGCCCTTTGTTGTTGCGAAATGAGTGCTTGCACACGACCTCGGCCTCTGCCTGCACCACCATCACGTCCACTTCCTTGTTCCTTGCCAACGCCCTTGCCAACGCCTTTGCGCATTTTGCCTGTATAGAGCGACAACTGCCTGGTCACTGTGGAGGTCACAGGAGATTAGGATTTTAGTTCCCTAACCTGTAGAAACGTATGACGTACAACAGTGTGGTGACTGTTGAGATGACAAGAGTTAGGATTTTAGTTCCTTAACTTGTAGAAACTTATGACGTACAACAGTGTGGTGACTGTTGAGATGACAATAGTTAGGATTTTAGTTCCCTAACCTGTAGAAACTTATGACGTACAACAGTGTGGTGACTGTTGAGATGACAATAGTTAGGATTTTAGTTCCCTAACCTGTAGAAACGTATGACGTACAACAGTGTGGTGACTGTTGAGATGACAAGAGTTAGGATTTTAGTTCCCTAACTTGTAGAAACGTATGACGTACAACAGTGTGGTGACTGTTGAGATGACAAGAGTTAGGATTTTAGTTCCCTAACTTGTAGAAACGTATGACGTACAACAGTGTGGTGACTGTTGAGATGACAAGAGTTAGGATTTTAGTTCCCTAACCTGTAGAAACTTATGACGTACAACAGTGTGGTGACTGTTGAGATGACAATAGTTAGGATTTTAGTTCCCTAACCTGTAGAAACGTATGACGTACAACAGTGTGGTGACTGTTGAGATGACAAGAGTTAGGATTTTAGTTCCCTAACTTGTAGAAACGTATGACGTACAACAGTGTGGTGACTGTTGAGATGACAAGAGTTAGGATTTTAGTTCCCTAACCTGTAGAAACATATGACGTACAACAGTGTGGTGACTGTTGAGATGACAAGAGTTAGGATTTTAGTTCCCTAACTTGTAGAAACTTATGACGTACAACAGTGTGGTGACTGTTGAGATGACAAGAGTTAGGATTTTAGTTCCCTAACCTGTAGAAACGTATGACGTACAACAGTGTGGTGACTGTTGAGATGACAAGAGTTAGGATTTTAGTTCCCTAACTTGTAGAAACGTATGACGTACAACAGTGTGGTGACTGTTGAGATGACAAGAGTTAGGATTTTAGTTCCCTAACCTGTAGAAACCTATGACGTACAACAGTGTGGTGACTGTTGAGATGACAAGAGTTAGGATTTTAGTTCCCTAACCTGTAGAAACGTATGACGTACAACAGTGTGGTGACTGTTGAGATGACAAGAGTTAGGATTTTAGTTCCCTAACTTGTAGAAACGTATGACGTACAACAGTGTGGTGACTGTTGAGATGACAAGAGTTAGGATTTTAGTTCCCTAACCTGTAGAAACGTATGACGTACAACAGTGTGGTGACTGTTGAGATGACAAGAGTTAGGATTTTAGTTCCCTAACTTGTAGAAACGTATGACGTACAACAGTGTGGTGACTGTTGAGATGACAAGAGTTAGGATTTTAGTTCCCTATACTTTTGGAAACTTATGACGTACAACAGTGTGGTGACTGTTGAGATGACAAGAGTTAGGATTTTAGTTCCCTAACCTGTAGAAACTTATGACGTACAACAGTGTGGTGACTGTTGAGATGACAAGAGTTAGGATTTTAGTTCCCTAACCTGTAGAAACGTATGACGTTCAACAGTGTGGTGACTGTTGAGATGACAAGAGTTAGGATTTTAGTTCCCTAACTTGTAGAAACTTATGACGTACAACAGTGTGGTGACTGTTGAGATGACAAGAGTTAGGATTTTAGTTCCCTAACCTGTAGAAACGTATGACGTACAACAGTGTGGTGACTGTTGAGATGACAAGAGTTAGGATTTTAGTTCCCTAACCTCTAGAAACGTATGACGTACAACAGTGTGGTGACTGTTGAGATGACAAGAGTTAGGATTTTAGTTCCCTAACCTGTAGAAACGTATGACGTACAACAGTGTGGTGACTGTTGAGATGACAAGAGTTAGGATTTTAGTTCCCTAACCTGTAGAAACTTATGACGTACAACAGTGTGGTGACTGTTGAGATGACAAGAGTTAGGATTTTAGTTCCCTAACCTGTAGAAACGTATGACGTACAACAGTGTGGTGACTGTTGAGATGACAAGAGTTAGGATTTTAGTTCCCTAACTTGTAGAAACTTATGACGTACAACAGTGTGGTGACTGTTGAGATGACAAGAGTTAGGATTTTAGTTCCCTAACCTGTATTAAGGTACTACGTACACCTGTCTGGTGACTGTAATGGTTTGAAGAGAGGATTTTAGTCCCTAACCTGTATTAAGGCAGTACGTACACCTGTCTGGTGACTGTTTTGATGACAAGAGTTAGGATTTTAGTTCCCTAACCTGTATTAAGGTACTACGTACACCTGTCTGGTGACTGTAATGGTTTAAACAGAGGATTTTAGTCCCTAACCTGTATTAAGGTAGTACGTACACCTGTCTGGTGACTGTTTTGATGACAAGAGTTAGGATTTTAGTTCCCTAACCTGTATTAAGGTACTACGTACACCTGTCTGGTGACTGTAATGGTTTGAAGAGAGGATTTTAGTCCCTAACCTGTATTAAGGTAGTACGTACACCTGTCTGGTGACTGTTTTGATGACAAGAGTTAGGATTTTAGTTCCCTAACCTGTATTAAGGTACTACGTACACCTGTCTGGTGACTGTAATGGTTTGAAGAGAGGATTTTAGTCCCTAACCTGTATTAAGGTAGTACGTACACCTGTCTGGTGACTGTTTTGATGACAAGAGTTAGGATTTTAGTTCCCTAACCTGTATTAAGGTAGTTCGTACACCTGTCTGGTGACTGTAATGGTTCAAGAGAGGATTTTAGTCCCTAACCTGTATTAAGGTAGTACGTACACCTGTCTGGTGACTGTGTTGATGACAAGAGTTAGGATTTTAGTTCCCTAACCTGTATTAAGGTAGTACGTACACCTGTCTGGTGACTGTAATGGTTCAAGAGAGGATTTTAGTCCCTAACCTGTATTAAGGTAGTACGTACACCTGTCTGGTGACTGTTTTGATGACAAGAGTTAGGATTTTAGTTCCCTAACCTGTATTAAGGTAGTACGTACACCTGTCTGGTGACTGTAATGGTTTGAAGAGAGGATTTTAGTCCCTAACCTGTATTAAGGTACTAAGTACAAGAGTGTGGTGACTCTAATGGTCACAGAAAAGCTTGGATTTCAATCTGTATCACCCTGCCCATATCCTCCTAGATTAGTCCTGAGAAGGACTGTTCTGGTCACTGGAAATCTTGGACTCCGATCTGGATCACCCTGCCTATGTCCTCCTAGATTAGTCCTGAGAAGGACTGTTGTGGTCAGCAGCAGTTTGCAGCCCTGATCCGGATCTACCTATGAGGGCCGCAAATCTGTCCCTAATCAGCAGCAGACACTCTCCCTACACTCACTGTCTGGAAGGCTGTGTGCCGAGCACAGCGCGCCGGGACTTATAAAGGCTCGGTGACGCTGTGCAGGCCGGCCAATCACTGCTATACCACAACCAACAGGGCTGTGGCATTGCAGTGGTCTGTCAGCCAATCCCTGCACGTGGGCTGGCTCTCAAAAGAGCGCCAACATGGAGAGATGACGACCACGAGCACAGCACGAGTATCGCGAGATTACTCGGTGCTCGGCGAGTCGCCCGAGTACAGTGATACTCGTGCGAGTAACGAGTAGTGCCGAGCATGTTCGCTCAACACTAACCGCTACATTTCCACCCCCTATATATTTGAACAGAGAGTGAATCTGAAGTTCCCAGGCATGGCTGCTATAAAAATAACAGAGCTACTGTGTTCTGGCAGCATCCAAGAACTTTCATCCAAGCCCTGGAAATAATTATTATAGGTGATAGGTGATCAGCTAAATAACTACCGTAAGCCATAACTAAAAAAGTAGTAGTAGCCAATCTCTTTAAATTCAGTGTAAGGTAACATTAACTCACTGTACTTATTGGATCCTGACACTGCCATGCTATCAGCAGTTGGACACAGCA
>JARQOC010002552.1:0-24029 GCA_033576535.1 Allobates femoralis | reverse complement strand
GCTCAGCGACTGCGAGGACATCCTGTGGTAGGAAGCCGAATTGTCCAAGTCTCCAGAAGATCCCGTGCACTTGACTTGTGGTTTAATTACTACAACCTCAGTTTTTGACAAGCTTCAGATTGAGGTTCTCAGGAGTTTTACAGTATTTCTTTTGCTTTCCTTACCACGGCAAGATGCTGTTCCACAATCAAGCAGAAAATCCCTGCTGTATGCCTACTACACATGATTAGCAATTGCTCCCGTAACATTCAGATTTTAGAATTATAAATAAGAAATGTGTGTAAGTAATACAGTCATATGAAAAAGTTTGGGCACCCCTCTTAATCTTACTCATTTTTTTTTGTTTAAAATTGTTTTTTTGCAACAGCTATTTCAGTGTGATATATGTAATAACTGATGGACACAGTAATATTTCAGGATTGAAATGAAATTTATTGCACATTGAAATATGCATTTTTTTAAAAATTTGACAGGTGCAAAAGTATGGGCACCTCAACAGAAAAATGACGTTAATATTTAGTGGATCCGCCTTTAGCAAAAATAACAGCCTCTAGTCGCTTCCTGTAGCTGTTAATGAGTTCCTGGATCCTGGATGAAGGTATTTTTGACCATTCCTCTTTACAAAACAATTCCAGTTCAGTTAAGTTTGATGGTCGCCGAGCATGGACAGCCCGCTTCAAAACATCCCACAGATGTTCAATGATATTCAGGTCTGGGGACTGGGATGGCCATTCCAGAACATTGTAATTGTTCCTCTGCATGAATGCCTGAGTAGATTTGGAGTGGTGTTTTGGGTCATTGTCTTGCTGAAAGATCCATCCCCGGCGTAACTTCAACTTTGACACTGATTCTTGAACATTATTCTAGAGAATCTGCTGATACTGAGTGGAATCCATGCGACCCTCAACTTTAACAAGATTCCTAGTGCCGTCATTGGCCACACAGCCCCAAAGCATGATGGACCCTCCCCCAAATTTGACACTGGGTAGCAAGTGTTTTTCTTGGAATGCTGTGTTTTTGTGGCGCCATGCATAACGCCTTGTTGTATGACCAAACAACTCAATCTTTGTTTCATCAGTCCACAGGACCTTCTTCCAAAATGAAACTGGCTTGTCCAAATGTGCTTTTGCATACCTCAGGCGACTATGTTTGAGGCATGCATGCAGAAACGGCTTCTTTTGCATCAGTCTCCCATACAGCTTCTCCTTGTGCAGTGTGCACTGTATTGTTGACCGATGCACAGTGACACCATCTGCAGCAAGATGATGCTGCAGGTCTTTGGAGGTGGTCTGTTGATTGTTCTTGACTGTTCTCACTATTCTTCTTCTCTGCCTTTCTGATATTTTTGTTGGCCTGCCACTTCTGGCCTTTACAAGAACTGTCCCTGTGGTCTTCCATTTCCTTACTATGTTCCTCACAGTGGAAACTGACAGGTTAAATCTCTGAGACAACTTTTTGTATCCTTCCCCTGAGCAACTATGTTGAGCAATCTTTTTTTTCAGATCATTTGAGAGCTGTTTTGAGGAGCCCATGATGCCTCTCCTCAGAGAAGATGCAACTAGGAGAACAACTTGCAAGTGGACACCTGAAATAGCTTTTCTCATGATTGGATACACTGGGCTATGAAGTACAAAGCTCAATGAGGTTACCAAACCAATATAGTGCTTCAGTAGGTCAGTAAAAAGTAGTTAGGAGTATTCAAATCATGAAAATCAGAAGGGTGCCCATACTTTGGCCCCTGTCAAATTTTGAAAAAATGCATATTTCACATTTTTGGTTAGTACAATAAATCTCATTTCAATCCTGAAATATTACTGTGTCCATCAGTTATTACATATATCACACTGAAATAGCTGTTGCAAAAACCCAATTTTAAACAAAAAAAAATGAGTAAGATTAAGAGGGGTGCCCAAACTTTTTCATATGACTGTATGTAATACGATGTATTCGGTTCATCAGATTAGTTCTTTACATTACTTTTAAAAATGGGATTAAATTCCAAGGACATACTGAGAGAAGTTAGATCGTGAGTAGGGATGAGCGAGTAGTGAAATATTTGGACTCGCTATACTCATACTCGGGTACTCGTTACGAGTAGCGAGTCCAAAGTAAGTCAATGGGAAATGCGAGAACTTTCACAGTGTATCTAAACACACTGCAAAAGTGAAATAAAAGTTAATAAAAGGCATTAAAAATAAAAAAATAACATACTCAACTATCTGATGACTGTCCTGGAACCCGAAAAGTACACATCCGATGGGCTGCCAGGACCTTAAGTCTGATGGCCAATCAGATGGCCGGTAGTGATCAGGTGGTGTGTGACATCACACACCACCTGATCGCTACCGGCCATCTGATTGGCCATCAGACCTAAGGTCCTGGCAGCCCATTGGATGTGTACCTTTTGGGTTCCGGGACAGCCGTAGGATAGGTGAGTATGTTATTTTTTTATTTTTAATGCCTTCTATCAACTTTTATTTCACTTTTGCAGTGTTTATAGATACACTGCGAAAGTACATGTACTACTCCCTATTCCTAACGAGTAATCACAAGGAAACTCGCAGAGTAGCGTACTATTTGGCGAATACTGACTAGTTACGAGTATACTCGCTCATCCCTAATCGTGAGCCCAAAGAATGATGATGTCTGTACAGCGCTGCGGAGTGTTTCTGTACACTAATCTCAATGAATTAGAATATCATCAAAAAGTTAATTTATTTCAGTAATTCAATACAAAAAGTGAAACTCATATATCATATAGAGTCATTGCAAACAGAGTGATCTATTTCAAGTGTTTATTTTTGTTAATGTTGATGATTATGGCTTACAGCCAATGAAAACCCTGAGGTCATTATATTCTGAAAACTAAAGTATGGAAGATGAAGAGTTATAAACCATGCTGCCGTATTCCACGAAACATCAAAGGGTGACTATAATATTGATTTATTAGTCAACGGGTTTCAGGCCTCCCAGAAACATGGCAATTTTACATTGATATTTGATGATATTCTGATTCATTGAGATGCCCTAGTATGTTAACAATAGCAGCTATTGGGGGACAACTATGATTGTCATGTTATCATTATTCATCAATCACATCCTATTTCTTGAAGTTTACTGAAAAGGTTACTTTAATCTTCTACTAACTAACTAGTAGGTGTAGTGACACCTCTCTAAAGTATATTCTACATAACAACCAATTACTAGGTTAATAGGGTTGCAAAAGACTTATGGACGGACCTTAGTCTAAATAGACAGTTATTAATCTGTACTCTAATGGCCACTTTACACGCGGCAACAGGAAGATAGAAAACGGCAGGTGTCGGAGACAATTGTACCTTTTACCTTCAAAACACCTTGAAGTGGCTGAGTGTAATTCAGGTATCTGCAAGGTGTTTTGAAGGTAAAAGGTACAATTGTCTCCGACACCTGCCGATTTCTATCTTCCTGTTGCCGCGTTTAAAGTGGCCATTAGACATAGATACGAAATGTTAATTACCTCTAAAGACAATACTACTCTCTTTACTTCATCTTATAGGGTGTTTCTTTTATTACTTGTCTTTTTTATGTGGGTGTGTGGTGTTTTTTGATTAAGACTCCCACTCAGTTTTCACCTAGTTGATTTTCTTTTAATGCATATCAATAAATTATTCATTTTATGAGTTTTTACTGTAGTTTTTTTAATTGTGATCATCTCAAAGTCTCATCGTATAGCAAAAATTATGACCTATGAATACTGGCTTGCAGCCGACATTCAGGCTGGGATTGTGATTCCAGACACAGGGGTCAACAGCTGACGCCCAGCTGTCATGACAACTCATCGGCATCCCACAATCATATTACTGGGAAGTCAGGGGTGGGACCATTGATGCGCTTCCTGTCAGTGTGTGTTAAATTCTGCTGTCAGAGATTGATAGCAGTGTTTAACTGGCTAACAGCCGCAGGTGGACCGGAGATCCACTCGTTGCTGTTAAGGCCCCGTCACACACGTCAATGTCGCCAGCCATCTGATCGCTGGCGATATTGACGGCTGATCGCTGTTGAGCTGTCACACAGGCAGACTCACCAGCAATCAGTGGACCAGCGACATCGTGGAAATTATTTAAATATCGTTATGTATTGCTCTCGCTGCCAGGCTGCGGTAAGCGGGAGCAGGCTGGTATCCAGGGTAAACTGCGGGTATCTAGGCAGCGTGCACTGCCTAGATACCCGATGTATACCTTGGTTACCAGCCTTCTCCGCTCACCGTCTGGTATCCAAGGTACACAGCGGGTAACTAGGGTTCCTAGATACCCACAGTTTACCATGGATACCAGCTCCCAGCGCTTGCTGAGAGGCGCTGGGAGCTGGCTGATCGCGCGTCTCCCGGTGTCACACGCAGCAATGCTGTGTGTCCACCGGGTGACCATCGCCAGGTTTTCGGACCTGTCCGAAAACCTGGCGACCATCAACCAGCGATTTATCGCTGGTTGATATACAATGTCACACGCGTCAATATAGCTGCAACGTCACGTGCAGCAGCGACATTGACAGCGATATTGACGCGTGTGACGGCCCCTTTAGAGGCACTTCGTGTGGGATTATATCAGATATCAAGTGCAGGGAAACATATGGGCTCAGCATGTGAGCCCGCATAAAAGGCTGGAACATAGCCTTTTATGTAAATACATACATCCGTGGAGGGTTTACAGTTTGCTCAACAATATTTAGACAAATCTTGTCAGATGGGCACTGGGGTGTACTCTGTCTTGCCAATATAGTTACAAGTAGCAGAGGGGGGTGGGATTGGGGGGCTCTCTACTTGCATAAGCACTCTGCTCTGCAAAAGCTGGGAGTCTTCTTGGGGATGCCCAGTTGCTTCCCTCCTTTAATAATAGTCCGGCTAATGTTTATTCACATTTTATGTATGTATAAAATCTATAACATACGTATATGTACTTATATGTATGCTTTATGTGAATATGCATATGTATATGTGCATATATTTGATACCCATGAGAAATGATATAGGGCCTTCTCTGCCAGTGTTCATCCTTTCTGCCTATAATATGTGTGTTCTTTACTTTTGGCTATATTAGGGCAATAACTTTAATATCCTAAAACAGCAGCTAAAACCACACCAAGTTCTGTGACCAAAAGCAGTATTTTGTGCACAAACATCATCTTTTTATGGTGCAGTGAGAAAGTCGAATCTGTCAAGCGTAAAAAACAAAAGAAAAGACAGAAAAGAAGTAGAAAAATCTACTTTTCTTATATATAATTGCCGTAGCTCACTTCCGTCATATTCGGCGCTACTTCCGTCGTCGTGGACGTGGCTGCCAAACGGAAGTAGCGCTACGGCAAGTATATATAAAGGATAAGATATAGTGAAGCTCCTCCTGCCCGCGCTCCCCGCCTGTCACAACACTTCCCCCCGCTGCCCCATCACCCCCCCTGCCTGTCACCATAGCCCCCCTCCACTCTCCGGTCACCCCCCCCCCCACTCTCGGGTCACCCTCCGCCTGTCAGTGACTCACCGTGGCCGGCTGACTCCGGTTGATACAGGCGATTCTTCTCTTTCCTTGTCACGGGTGGACCGCGCCTGCCGGTAGTGGGGCCCGGTGTAGTGCAGATCAAAAGTGAAGACGTCTTACGGGAACAGATTAAGGGGTTTTAATTTGTTTTCTTCGTGACGCCACCTATGAGTAGTTCGGTAAGGGCTACCGACGCTGCGGGACCCCCGGGGGGTGGACAGCAGCAAGATGTTACGCTCCCCACAGGCTGAGCGGTGATCCCCGGGGGCTGGAGCTGCTCAAGATGTTGTGCGGCAGCTGCGGTTACCTTTTAGTTAATGACGGACAGTTCATAAGGAATCACGGACACAGACAGTCTCTATAACGGTCTTTACTGTAACCAGCAGGCAAACATGGTATACAGTGGTTGAGTAGTAGACCGGGTGGACTCAGCAGTGACGGTGTCCCTTAGAAATCCGTAGTGCTCCTCCATTCTACCTACTTAGTTCCTTCTTGCCAGCGTCGCCCAGGAATACCAGGTCGGGTACGGGGAGGCTGCTTCAATGCCCTATCCATGATGTACGTTCTGGATGTTTTGGGGAGCCTTGGATCCCTCAGTGGGTACACCGCTGGTTAGACGACTGGAAACTGGCTGGTGGTGGGGTGCTCCTGTAAAGCTGATCCTCCACTCTTCTGGTTCGCGTGGCAGAGGTGAACTGCTGCCAGCTTCGGTACCAGTGAACCGGCTGTGAGTTGTGGGCACGGGAGTCTTTTGGGAACCCGTGTAGATATGCCCAATCCCGGTGGTTAAGGCCTCAGGTGCTGACACCCGACCGGTGACGGCCCAGGGGCCCGCACGGAGTGCGGAGCCCCCGCTCCTCTCCAAGCTCTAGACTGCTCTCGTCAGGTTCTAGACTTCTTCTTCAACTCTCTAGACCATTGTGTATTCTACTGCACTACCCTAACACTCCGCCCACCAGGACCTAGGATTGGCCCTCTATTCTAGGTGTTTGCATGTTGGGTTGGATTTCTATGTTAACCAGGTCATTGCTGAGTCAGAGGATATTGCGGCTGCATTTGTGGCTGCAATACCCTCCTGTGACGCACTCGTTGCGGGGCGCCACATCAGCACAGACCCCCCCACTCTCCGGTCACCCCCCTCCACTCTCCGGTCACCCCCCGCCTGTCAGCACAGACCCCCCCACTCTCCGGTCACCCCCCGACTCAGCACAGACCCCCCCACTCTCGGGTCACCCCCCCGACTCTTACCGCAGCTCCATCCAGCCAGCCGCGATCTCTTTTCATGGGGCTTTAGGACCTCTGATGATGTCACGATGATGGGCGGAGTCACAGTTGTGACGTGACGTCATCAAAGGTCCTGTCCCGATCTAACCTCCTCTGCTTACTCATCCCCCTGCGCTGCACACTGACCCACGATCTGCTCCCTCACCCCCGCTCTGCCCACTGACCCCCACTCTGCCCCTGACCCTGCTCTGCCCACTCACCCCCACACTGACCCCCCAACTCTGCCCACTCACCCCCCAACTCTTCCCCCTCACCCCCACTCTGCCCCCTCACCCCCACTCTGCCCACTGACCCCCACTCTGCCCACTGACCCCCACTCTGACCACTCACCCCCCTACTCTTCCCCCTGACCCCCTCTATTCCCCCTCACCCCCACTCTGACCACTGACCCCCACTCTGACCACTGACCCCCACTCTGACCACTGACCCCCACTCTGCCCACTGACCCACCAACTCTTTGCCCTGACCCCCTAACTCTTTCCCCTGACCCCCTCTCTGCCCCCTCACCCCCACTCTGCCCCCTCACCTCCACTTTGCCCCCTCACCCCCACTCTGCCCCCTCACCCCCCAACTCTTTCCCCTGACCCCCTCTCTGCCCCCTCACCCCCACTCTGCCCCTCACCCCCACTCTGCCCACTGACCCCCACTCTGACCACTCACCACCCTACTCTTCCCCCTGACCCCCTCTCTTCCCCCTCACCCCCACTCTGACCACTGACCCCCACTCTGACCACTGACCCCCACTCTGCCCCTGACCCCCCAACTCTTTCCCCTGACCCCCTCTCTGCCCCCTCACCCCACTCTGCCTCCTCACCCCCACTCTGCCCCCTCACCCCCTCTCTGCCCCCTCACCCCCACTCTGCCCCCTCACCCCCACTCTGCCCCCTCACCCCCACTCTGCCCACTCATCCCCCACTCTGCCCACTCACCCCAAGCTCATCGGTTTCCCAGCCAACGACAGGTCCTGTCCTGGAAGCTACAAGACAGCTGGAGCGAGCCGCCGGAGGGTAAGTATCCTCACTGAGGTTTTTCTTTTTTTTTTATTATCACCATGAAGTTCCGGTGGGGAGGGGGGGGTGCTGGCCCAGAGGGAGGGGGGCCGCACAGAGTGGAGGCCCAGAGGGACGGCGGCCACGGGGAGCGGAGGGGGTCTGGAGGAGCGCCTCCATCCTGCCCCCCCCCCGTATCCATCCTGCCCCCCCGACACCATCCTGCCCCCCCAACTCCATCCCGCACCCCCACCACCATCCTGCCCCCCCCAACATCCTGCCCCGCCACCTCCATCCTCCCCCCCGCCACCATCCTGCCCTGCCGTCTCCATCCTGCCCTGCCGTCTCCATCCTGCCCCGCCTTCGCCATCCTGCCTCGCTCGGTCCATCCTGCGCCACTCACCTCCATCCTGCCCCTCCGGCTCCATCCTGCCCCTCCGGCTCCATCCTGCCCCTCCGGCTCCATCCTGCCTTTCCGGCTCCATCCTGCCTCGCTCGGTCCATCCTGCGCCACTCACCTCCATCCTGCCCCTCCGGCTCCATCCTGCCCCTCCGCCTCCATCCTGCCCCTCCGCCTCCATCCTGCCCCTCTGCCTCCATCCTGCTGCGCCACCCACCATCCTGCCCCGCTCACTCCATCCTGCCCCGCTCGCTCCATCCTGCCCCGCTTGCTCCATCCTGCCCTGCTCGCTCCATCCTGCCCCGCTCGCTCCATCCTCACCCCCGCTGTTCTTGCTCCCCCGCCTGGTGTTTAAGTCTATTATTTACAACTCTTAAAAATATTATATACAGATTCTAGACTCCCGAATCTTTAGAATCGGGCTCACAGCTAGTAGTTTAATATTTGGCAAAAGATGTAAAAATTGCTGATGGACGTTTCTACTATATAAGCAGATTAAAAGATTTACGCTTAGCTAGTTTGAGTGGCTGCAATAGAAGTCTGACATCTAGTGGTCATGTGGAGTATAATATTCCACCTTTCAGTTTGAAACTAAAAACTTTAAACTGCTCCAAATAATAAAATATGACTGAAATGCATATAGATTTGTCATGGGTAAATATATTTAAAAGCATTAGCATCAACATTTTTTGAGACTATTGCCTTCCAGATAAAGCTCTGTTTACTAATATTAACTCCTAAAACTTGTGGCTTTAAAAAATGTATTACAGGAAAGTCCCTTTAACGTTTAGCAATTTATCTATTTCACCCTCTCTCCCCCTAGTCTCTTTTCACCTTCCTGACTGGGCCATTTTCATCAAGTCTGACCAGTGTCAATTTTAGAGGTTATAAACTCTGAAACGCTTTAATGGATGCCAATGGACCTCAAAAGTTGTTGTGCAATTTCTCCTGAGTACAATGATACTCCATACGTGGTAGAAAACTACTGTTTGGGTGCAATTGGTTGGCGAAATCAATAGCGGACATCATGTTACTTTTGGAGCACCTTTTTGCACATGGCAATTGTATGTACGGTATATATATATTTGATGTTCATGTTGTTGGATAAATCCCACATTCCAGTATTTGTGAATGCCTGAATCACTTTTTCATAAAATTGTTATAAAGGTTTAAATTTTAGACTACATGGGATAGTGTGAATACTTTAACAAATTATTGATATGAAATGGGTAAAAAAAACTCCATTTGGGTTCCCCTGATGTGTAAATTACTTTAAAGACATGCTGTATCCATCCCAACAGATGCCTACTGGAGGACCTGATTTTCTTCATCACCCCAGGGGCCCAGGGTGCTTCACCACAACCAACCCATTGCAGTCTGCAGAGGAGATACCCACATATGAGAGCCGGAGTAAAACCGCACTCCCTGCTTTGGGACTGATAAACTGTGACTGACACATGCAGCACAGTAAACACCGGGATAGTGGAGGTTATAGATCTACACAGTACCTCAGTGAAGCAACACAGCGGGGTCAGAAGCACACGGAAAGACTCAAGTTGCCTAGCAAACGAGGTACCTATGAGGAGAGACAGGGCCAGCAGCTCAGCTAAAGCAGCAGCAGGGCCACACACAAGGCGCAGGAGTAGGAAGCCAAGGACCCGGTTAGGGTGGGAGCAATCCGGCCCCGGTACAGACTCCGTGGACAGTATTTTGCTAAAGAACATCTGCAGTAAAGTCTTGGAAAACTTCAAAACAGTGAGTGTGTGTGATCTTTGTACTCAAGCCCTACTTTCCCTCATAAACTGCCATCGCCTCCACTATTATCCCTATACTGGAACATCCATAGCATCCATCATAGACTTTAACTATCACTTCCCCGGGGAACCAGACTCTACCTGCGGAGAGTCGTTACATCTCCAGCTGCCAAACATCATCCCCGAAGGTTCTGCAGCAGAGGTGGTCATCTTGACCAAAACTCGTGGGTGGCATCACGACAAACTCCCCTGTAAATATTCCCCTCATTACTTGCGGAACCGGGCCAAGACCGGCGTGATATCCCCAGCAGTACCTCGGTCCGGTACCGAGTACCCCATCCCAGTGGGCTCCACAATAGCAAACGCTGGTTCTCATGTCGGTAGATACCTCTTCTGGTGCAGCCACGGAACGTCATTAGGGCTGGAGGCTAATGGTACCTTCTCCAATGCTTTGGACCCCTGCATAGACTGTACAACTTTCGTTAGTTCAGCCATACCCTTGGTCAGCTGCTGCACCTGCAATTGTAAGGCCTCAGGCATAGCAGTTCCTAGAGTCTGTGCAGTGGCCCTCACTGTGACCAGGGAAGAGGCCACCACCTCTGGGAGGTATGTTAGTGCCAGTCGCTGGGAGGGTGCTGGGCTGCTGGCAGTTGGTTCTCGCAGCACACGAATAGCCTGGTATTTAAATTGCACAAAGCCCAGGTCAGAGTTTTGGAGGGCCAATTTACATAGCTGTCTCCAGTGGGCATGGGATTGGTGTCCCTCTATAAACTGCTCAGTCAACAGCTTTCTTTCATCTCGTGCATTGTCGGAGTCTACCTGCTTCATGGTCCTCAGCATCTCTTGGAGATTTAATTCATAGTCCCGTATACTGTCCTGCACCTCTTTTTTGCACCCATAAAACCTCATTTTAATTTCCACGGCAGTACGGGTGTCAAAGGCTTCTTTCAACCTGGTGAAGATTTAACAGTTCGTTTGTCATTGTCTTGCCAGGACTTTACCTCTTTTGGGCAACACCCGTCAACTGTCCTATCAACATGGTCACTCTCTGTTCCTCAGTAGTGTTTAGCAACCACCCTAGTGTTCGAATTCGATTTAGTTCGTCGAATGGGAGGTGTTTGTCGAATGTTCGTCGAACACCCTTCGAACACAATTGAACACTAGTGTGGTGGGTCAAGTTCAGTTCCGCAATGTATATACATACATTGCGGAACTGAAATGAAGTAAAATCAAGGGTTAAAAATAAAAAAAAATCGATACTCACCTCTCTAATCCATCCAGCGACGCTTCCAGCACTGCCTACCTGTCGGAGATGTGATCCCGGCAGCGTTTCCCGGTGAAATGACGAGTTCTCGCAATAACTCGTTATGTGACCGTAAACCGGTGCCAAGATTATGATGTCACCACAGGTCCTACAGGCCCTCACTAGTAGTGAATAATAGTGAGGATCTGTAGGACCTGCGGTGACGTCATAATACCGGCAGCGGTTTCCGGTCACATGACGAGTTATCGTGAGAACTCGGCATTTCACCAGGACACGCTGCCAGGATCACATCTCCGACAGGTATATAGTGCTGGAAGCATCGCTGGATGGATTAGTTTCGGCCCACTGGCCTTCATCAGTTGATATAAGAACAAAGAAAATATATTACAACATGATCAATATTCATGTACCTACAGTAACATAGAATAAAAGAAAAAATCAATAGGGGTTTCTACCATAAATTCTGGTCAACAAGCTACTTCAATGGAGCTGATATGTTCATTCACATAGGCTGTATGGAAAAAGAAAAACATATTCAAACAAGGGATTTACACAGACAAGATATCATTCAACATACATAGATATAATCCATATGCAAGAGAGGATGCTTGGAGCAACAGGATCCCAAAGGAATCGAGCTGCAGAAAGTGATCTGACACCCCCGGGCGCAGTGACCTACTATGTGCATCACTGTGCCAGAGCTGCCAGATCACTTTCCGCAGCTCGATCCCCATGCATGGGGATCAAGCTGCAGAAAGCAATCTGACAGCCCGGGCGCAGTGATGCACATAGTGGGTCACTGCGCCCAGGCTCTTAGATCGCTGCTCTGCAGCCCGATCTCCCTGAATGGGAATCGAGCTTTTATTTTTAAAACCTTTTATTAACTTTTATTTCACTTTTGCAGTGTATATAGATACACTGGAAAAGTGAGTGTACTACTTGCTACTCCGAATGAATAATCACAAGGAAACTTGCGGAGTAGCGAGTACCTGAATACCGTACTATTCGGCGAGTACCAAATAGTTACAGAATATATAATAACTGGGATTACATAGATAATTTTGTTAACACAATTCTCAAATTTTATTTTATTTTCTAATGCGATACAAGAAATAGCAAAATACAGACACACATAAAAATAATTAAAAGAGCTGTAGCTGTACAAATACACTGCTGATGTGTGAAATAACTACATCAGTCATCCTGAGGAAGCCTATGTACTAAGCGATATGCTTGGGGTATCTTCTCCTTGCCTCACAAAATGAGCACCCCTGTAGGGATATGAATAGGCACTCCAACAGGTAGTTATGCTTGGTAACTAATTTACTGTCTGCAGCATTTGTTTGGCCCAACAGCACCCTTTGTGCTCAGGTTATTTACTAGCTATTTGTCTGATGTCTGCATATATTTGCACTTGTAATCATCTCTGTACACATTTATGTGTTTTTGATGCACATTGTGAAAGCTCAGTATTTGTCTTATGGGCGTAACTGCCATATTGGTATACTAGCAGGTATTGTGTAATCCCTGGGGTTAGGTGAATACCTTAGGCCCTATTTACATCTATGCTCCCCTGGGTTTGCATGTGTTTGACTGCCCTGCGCTAGCGCAAGTGCAAGCACAGGTGCTATGAGAAGCAAGCGCAGGCAAGCACATTAGCGCATAGATGCACAGCCCTTGCACTCGCCTGTGCTCCCGCCGCCATAACCTTCTATGGCGAGCGCATGGGAGCGAAACCCGGAAGCGCAAGTCTGCAGAGGGGCTGAGTCAGAGAGCATGCGTCACTCTGGATGCATCAGAAACTTCACAATACGTGTTTCCAGTGCGTCCCGAGTGACATATGCGCTCCCTATCACGTGCTGCAAAATCAGGGCTGCTCCACAGCCAAGTCTCTGCCTCGCCCTCTGACTACCAAGACCACAGGGCGGTGGCCCCTCAACACTAGTGTTAGTAGTTAAGGTATAGGGCACCACAATGAACACCTATGGGATCTCCATGTCATGCCTCAAAAGGTTGTCTGAGACAGAAATGTGGCGCCCTGCAACGAGTGCGTCACAGGAAGGTATTGCATCCCTGCCAGAAGATGTAATATCTTCCGTCTCGGTGATGACACGGTTAAAACTCAGAGCTCCATACCCTACATGCACCACTAGAATAGAGGTCCAACCAGGTCCTGGTGGGAGGAGTGTAGGAGTAGTGTGTGGGAGTAAAGTAGTAGAGGAGGTAGTAGTCGTCAGGAGGAATGTAACGTAGGAGCAGGGCTCTGCACAGTTCCGTGCAGCCCTGAAGACCACCTACCGGCTGGCGCCATTAACGGTGCCCTAGACCGGGACACAGGCATTTACTTAATGGGTCCAATTATACCCGTCCCCAAAAACACCCACCGGATCACTGGTTCTGAGGCGAGCAAGTTGTTCACCGCAGCTCCGCAAACCAGGGTGAAGAATTGCTTCCACGAGGCACCTCACCACAGCCGCAACCTAGTTGTCTCGCCAGCAGGGATTCGCCACTGGGACACAGGTCCAGCTGAATCGAACCAGCTTAGGATTCCAATTAAGAGTCTCCCAAGTACCCTGACCTGGTATTCTAAGGCAACACCGGCAAACCATCTAGAGAGGTTAAGGAAGGAAGGAACACCGCGGAGCTCTGAGCCAACACCAGTCATCGCTGGGACCACTCGGTCCGTTACCTATTGACTGTATACCTTGTACTGTCGGGGTCGTAGCGACAATACACTCCTTCACCAGTCATTCCAAATTAGACTATGAACATGCGGTACCAAATAAGTATAAAATCAGACTGATTATCCGATTTAAACTTAAATCATGTTCGGTGCTTTAATAGCATTGGCAAGATATACACAGCAACTGAACTCGATATCCGGGTACAGGGCATTTTATAGTCTAAAAGATAAGCATGTAAATGTCCATGGCAGGGTGGGAGTTAGGTGGGATTAAGCTAATGTCTATATCTGTTAGTAATAATCAGTTCTTTGTCTTCTACAAGTCCGTTCTCCATCACGTCATGATGTCTTCTCTTGGCCTCTGGTATGCAGGATATCTCTAGCTTCCCATGGTACAACCTGGCATCGGCACAGTAGGGACCAATCAGCTCCTTTGTTTCCTGGGCACCTCCGCACATTGTATCTTCTCTTCACATATCTGAAAGACACTTTGTTTACACATAGCTTTGGTTCATGGATGAGAGGGAGAGAAGAAAAGAGAGAGAGAGAGACATAGAGAGAGAGAAGAGGAAAGGGAATGAGAGAGGGAGAGATATAGCTATTGGATACTAGGTTAAGGGAAAAACTTATTGTTTCATTTAATGCTATATGAGTATAAAAACTAAGATTAATAGATAAGATATAATTCATCCTCCACAAATCCCCCTAACAACTAAGTTTTTCCCTAAAGCTATCCCTAGTCTATCCCTAGGGGAACTCTTGAGGTTGTCCATGTGATGGGAAACGAGAAGGATTGTGGGCTTGTTCATCCGGGCGCCTCAGTAACTCCTCCCTTATGAAGGGCCCCAGGCACCCAGGACACTACTCTACTCTATCTTCACATGGAGCCCTCCCGTTGTCCCTAAACCAGTTCCCTTAACTTTATACTTAAATAGGGGGAATTCTTTGGCTGTTTGAGGGACACACCCTTGGGCATATCCTCCAAAGTGACACTCCCATTGGCTAACGGGTCAACCTCCTGATAGAGATAAGTACCGGTGATATCTGCCTTGGTGATAACCTTTTTATATATAGGAATAACGCAACAAAGGAATATTAACCCAACTAGGATCATGGCGATTAATATCAGGCAAACCTGTTGAAGGAACCCTTTGAGCCCACCCAACCAGCTAGAAAAGAAGGATGTATCTACCCCAGCATTAGCTTTTAATTCGGCTGCCAACTTAGTAATTTTCTTAAGGGCTATCATGGTTTTCCCGTTTTCCCCTGAATTTTGCGGGATATATGTACAGCATTCCTCCTTCCCCACCATTCCACAGAACCCGCCCTTTTCAGCTAGAAGCATATCAAGGGCCAATCTGTTTTGTAGCGTCATTCTAGTATTGGGACCTAGTTCCTCAACTATACCCTGGAAAGCATCTCGGCTATAGTTAACAAACTTTTGCTCACTGTAATACATGTAATTAATCCAATCAACGTTCTTATTGCTCTGTACCTGTGGAATTAAGGAAGCAAATCCAGCATATACCTGATTTTGGGCCTTAAACTGGTCAGGCACCCCCCTTGGGACACCAATAGCATCAATGTATACCTGAGGGTCTTCCTCATAGCCCATGTGGAGTTGAGCAATGCTTCTCCTTCTCTTGATGGTCTCACTGGAAGGCTCTGGGTCCCATGGTAAGATTTTGAACTGCATAGCTAGTTTAACCAGGGTGCACTGACCGGTCAAGGCATTGGGCAACCTGGATCGGAGCTTACCATCTCCACACAGCCAGTAAATATCATACATATATCGTACATGTTGGTTAAGTAATTCTGTACTTACGGAGCTGTTTTCCTTACAGAATCCTAATTTAAAGGTTCCCACTAACGTTTTGTTGTTGTTGTTGGAGGTATAGCATGTATAATTGTCCTTTAAAATGACCACTTCCCCCGGAGGTCTCACTCTGGGTTCCCTGTAGATTAATGGGGCATATCCTGGACAATCAGTAGAAACTTTACCTTTCAAAAAATTTAGAACACAAATGGTTACATTTTCATTTGGAAAGACCAAAGCATGAGTGTACAGATGAGTATTTGCAGCAGCGCAGGCAATACATCCCACAGAGATATTTTGGGCCCTTACATTATATCTAGGGATGGGCGAATCTACTCGCTAGGACTCGTTACTCGGCGAGTAGTAAGGGACTCGCAGGACTCGGTACTCTGCGAGTTTCCCAGTGATTACTCGCACGAGTCCAATGCAAATCAATATCAATCCTAGTTTTGTCAGAAACGCTGACAAAACTAGGATTGCCATTGTTTGCATTAGACTCGTGCGAGTAATCACTGGCTACTGTGCCAGTGATAGCAGGGAAACTCGCAGATAACTGCTGTTTCTTTGCGAGCCGAGTCCAGCTGTCTTCTCTGTGCAGCTCCAGGGTCCTAGAGCCCGCCTGCTGCCTGATGTAGCAGTGCTGAGATTGTTCTCAGTCTGCTCATTCCCTGTGCATAGACATCTATCTATTCACAGGGATGAGCAGAGAGGACATCGCGTTTTGGACTACGTCGGACGGAAGAGGATTTTTTTAATTAAAGATGGAGTCCCTAATGGCTTTTTTTTTATTTCAAATAAAAATTTTTCTCTGTGTTTTTTTAACCCTTTATTGGAGATTCTTAGTGGCTGGGTCAAATGTGGCCTGACATTAAGAATCTCGGGCTTAATACCAGCTTGTATAACAAAGCTGGTATTAACCCCTTTATTACCCAGCGTGCTACCGCCACCAGGGCCGCTGGAAGAGCGGGGTTCAGCGCCAGAGGATGGCGCTTCAATGAACGCGCCATCTTCTGGGGCGGCTGCGTGCTGCAATTTGCAGTGGGGGGTGCCCAGAAAGCTTGGGCATCCCTGCGCTGCGGATTCCAGCCCCCAGCTGCTTAGCTGTACCTGGCTAGACATAGAAATTGCGCGGAGCCCCACGCATTTTTTTTAAATTATTTCATGAATTTCAGAGTCAGAGTCTCAGAGTCAGAGTCAGAATCTCAGAATTTCATAAAATAATTTTAAAAAAATGCGTGGGGCTCCACGCAATTTCTATGTCTAGCCAGGTACAGCTAAGCAGCTGGGGGCTGGAATCCGCAGCGCAGGGATGCCCAAGCTTTCTGGGCACCCCCCGCTGCAAATTGCAGCCCGCAGCCGCCCCAGACGATGGCGCGTTCATTGAAGTGCCATCCTCTGGCGCTGAACCCCGCTCTTCCAGCGGCCCTGGTAGCGGTGGCACGCTGGGTAATAAAGGGGTTAGGGCCAGCTTTGTATTATCAGCTGGCCCTAAGCCCGAAATTTATGGCGGTCACGCCAATATTAGACATGACCGCCATGAATTTCTATTAAATTGTTTTAAAAAAACACAACACAAAGAAAATTTTTTATTAGAAATAAAAAAAAAAAGCCATTAGGGACTCCATCTTTAATTAAAAAATCCTCTTCCGTCCGACGCAATCCAAAACGCGATGTCCTCTCTGCTACATCCCCTGTGCATATATATAGATCTCTATGCACAGGGAATGAGCAGACTGAGAACAATCTCAGCTCTGCTACATCATCTCTGTGCACAGACATTCATGTCTGTACACAGGGAATGAGCAGACTGAGAACAATCTCAGCACTGCTACATCAGGCAGCAGGCAGGCTCTAGGACCCTGGAGCTGGGGCAGCCAGAACACAGAGAAGACAGGATCTTATCTGTGCGAGTCAGCGATTACTTAATGCAAATAAATGACAAAACTAGGATTGCTTCAGGCTGAAGCTTCCGAGACACATCTGTGATTTGTAAATCTCACACTACTCGCTATTACTCGCTTCCCCATTCATTAACATTGGACTCGCTAGACTCGCAACGAGTAGCGAGTCCTGGGCTCGGACTCGCTAGAGTCAAGCGATTCCGAGTAATTTAGGATTCGCCCATCACTAATTATATCTCACCCATTCTAACCATAAGTTTTTCCTGGGGATAAACTGGGTTTCTACAGAGAAGACCTCTTTCCAAATAAGGCCTGGGACAGGGACTACCTCATCAAGTATAGCTTGTAACTGGTCTCCTGACCCAGGTGTCTGTTTATCAATGATAGGGGTGCTAGTTGGTCTGGAACTAATATTACGAAGATGTATGAGCCCCAGGCTTGCATAATATCTACTATCAAAAACCTTTTTATAGTGTCTCCCCAGCACAAAGGTCTGTAAATCCGCGAGCTGAGCGCTCTCTAAAACAAGGTAAAGAGGGTGACAATTTTTGCCCCATGTGCAACCCCGGACTGGTTTGAAGGAGATTGACAAACTCATTCTTTGGCGAAGGCTACGACCTATTCTATCTTTGGGAGTCATGGCTTCATTTGGTTTATACCCCTAATCTTCTCCCGTGTTCCAGGCAGCATCTGACCAATAATAACAGTTCTTATTGTTAGTCCTGGTAACACATAGGTAAAACTGTATAACTCCATCCGCCACCTTCCTTTTCTCAGGACATCTGGCAATATCACAGAAATCAAAATGCCAGACATTTACAGGGGATGTCAAATTTACCCAAAAAATAGTGCCGTCTGCATTTTTACTTATAATTGGGGCTCTTGTTGGGGTGTTTACTGGGGCTAAAATGACAGGAGTAAATATGACCCCCACCCCCAAAATTAAAAATAACAGTAACATCACCGGTAGCTGGTTTTGTCTCTTTTGCAGTGTGAAGCGTGAATCCATGTATTTTTCCCTTGATGATATTTTATATCATCATCATCATTAAGGAAAATATATAAAGGATATAAAACCTTTGAAGTATCTGCAAATAAGCACAATTGTTTATAGAAAGAGATTTACACATATTGGGACATTTTTATACACTTTTCTTGGTTTCCTTGTCCGCTCACTACTTGCAATTTCCAAGACCCATGGAGCGATTGTCGCCCGAAGCCCGTACCTTTCTGAGTTGTGTTGTGCGCAAGAATAATGCAGGATAGTATACACAGCTTACCTGTACCAGGAGCGAACTAGGAGGTACTCACCTGATCTCACCCATGACCTATTTTGAGGCGTAAAGTGAGGCCAAGCAGAGACCAGTCTAACCTTTGCTGATGAGAGACATCATGGCCTGCACTGTCCCCTCTCACGACTCCTAGTTTAACACTGTTAGTGGTTCGGTCAGTCCCTATAAGGCAGTCGACTATAGAGAGGGCTCAGGCCACCAGACGCAATCCGGCTGGGATGGGGCAACCACCCGCCACTACCTTTCCTACCTTTTGTTGTAGCTTGCCTTCTACCTCTGAGAGGACAGGACACCTGTGGTGATTGTCAGTATGATTATACCATCCTAGACTGATAACATGGTGTCTACCTCACCGTGATTTACCAATACTGCATTTAGTAAGCTTACCGTATTGTTAAGGAATTCTTCAACCGGAAATCGCTCCATTCGCTCAGAAAGTGCAAGTCAGAACCAAACATTCTGATTACCTCATATGAGGATCCTACCATTATCCAGCATAAAATCTTTTTCGTTTATAAACATATCTGCAATAAAAAACTCAAAGAAATTTGTATTAATTTCAGAGATTAGAAAATTCTTATAATATATGGGCGCTGTACATCAGAGCAGACATGTGTAACATCACCTTTAATTCAAAATTCCTGCTACCAGCATTTTCTCCAGAAAGCTCCTTACCCCTCCCATATGGAGAAAGATAACGGACTACAAGAAATATTTTCACACAGCAAAGAACAAAGGCTGCTTTGATAGAAGGAATTTAAGGAGGTGTGGGGGAGTGGTTCACTCCCTTCCATATTTTCAAACTCTTTGGCCTTGATATGCCTACAAGATGTCCACAATCCTGATAAAGGACCTAACTACTTTCTTCTTTCTTGTATTTCCACCCCCCCTTTTTTTGTTTTTTTTCTCGACTTTGCGTTACTTTCTAAACTATACTTTCTGTTGCTTTTCTCATCAAACTTGCTAATTTCCATCTCTAACATCTCACATTGACTCAATTGAGTGTCCCCTTAAAATACAATCTATATTCCTGTTTATCGACATACCTTATACATTCTGGATCTATTAACTTAACAATAACTTCATCACATTATAGTTAGATTTTCCTGTCTAGTACCACCTCCCCACAGCGTCAATATATATATTATTTCCCCTTGGGCCCTCAGTATATTAATCTTCCCTCTAGATAGCTTAATTTTTAAAACACACAACAACCATAAATAAGGGAAAGTTTCCCCCTGCCATAACTACATCTCTAACTAAATTATCCCTGTGCTGCAGGTGGCTATTGACAACATTCACTCATATAAATCAATAAAAATCTGATTACTATTATTATTAGTACCCAATTACCATAAATGTGAAAAATCCATCTTTGCCATTCAGAATCCCTGAAAAGACGGGTAAGACTCCAGTGTTCATGGCAGGCACCTGCAAATTCCACCCTTCTCTGGCTCTCTCCCTCCCCTCCTTCCTACAGAAGCAGGCTTTCACAAGGTCATACGCACACACACAGCTGTTTAGATAAGGAATTCAATAGAAGAAAGAGATCCTTCTCTCCCAAACAGGGCTCACAAATTTGATTAACTGTTTCACACTTGTAGCTATATACAACTAACAATTCTAGCCATTATCTGAGACCCCGTGGCTTAATATCTAACTTTTCATTTATTCTTTATAACTTCAAGAGCTTTCCATGACAGGAAGAATAGTAAAATATATTGATAGACGGACCGTGAACAGAGTGTAGTGACAGTCGGTGTGACTTATTACACACACCTTATCCTAATTTATCCTAACCACTCTGGAGCTAGAAACTACTTAATAAACTTTAATTTAACACACCCACGTATCCGGGGACCTCATATCGCCGTCATGATAGGGTGGTGGATGGGATAGCGTACTCAATATTGTTAGGAAGCAGCTTATAACCAAACACAGGCTCTGCATCATCTGTTCCCCCTTCTCCATCAACTTCTCTCCATTCCTCACTTTTCAGGCTTCGTGCTACCCGTAGATGAGCCTGCACTTGATCTAGCAACCCTCTGTCTTTCAACTTGCCTTTGTCTCTCTGGATAGAATCATTCCACATGGAGGGCTGTAACCTCCCTGACAAAGACAATCCTGCGTGCTTGTATAACCTGTCCACATTCTTGACTGCAATCTTCCCTTCCCGTGATTTTACCAGTGTTCTCATTTCCACAGCATCTTCATTTAATCTATGGGGCACGGACCTTTTTTGCTGAAATTGACGCAACATGAAAACATGATTCACAGAATACTACGTCCCTACTGCAGTTAGGACGCTGGTAACAGCGATCAACACCAGATCCGTTACAATCCACCTAACCACGCTCTCAGCACTTAAGTACAACTAATAAACACGGATCCAGGTACACAACATGCCTCTAGCAATTCCAGTACCTAAGCACGACACCACAGGACACTATTACAGTCGTCCTAACTCCTTGGTGCTTACAGATCGCCTTGCCACGGTATTCTGAAGGTTTCAGAACTGCTTCAAACGACAGTTCTGAAAGAGACCCTTCTCTTTATCTCTAACTCATAAGCCACGGAGCTAATACACTACGTGCTCATAATCCTTCACAGGCACGGAACAAACTACACCACGTGCCCCCCTCAGTCTTCTCGTGAGTGCGGAACTACGTACACAACGCACTCGGACTTTCGAGTCACCGTCTCATAAGCACAGAACCTAGTACACCATGTGCTTATCCCTGAATTCTATATAACATCATGTGTGCGTCTCCTTTCACTTTCACTTTTTCTCTCACAGTGCCGGCCCCAGTCTGTGAAACTTGAGATGCTTTTAACCTTTCTCTCTGAATCACTGGCTACTGACAGTCACAGGCAGGGTTAATGGATGAGGAACAATGACCGGTGGAGGAGGCGTGGTGTTCACACAAGGACGCGCAGGATGCGACGTCTCTCACAGTTGCTGGTTCAGAGCGTGGCACTGGATCGCGCTTGGTCTCACCACTCGACCGGTCACCCCCCCGGACCCAAAAGACACCTTCAGATTAACCAATAACGGCTGAGACACAGTAAGGGCGACACATATGAATGTGATCTCCACTTACCGTGTTTGAAGGGTGATCAGTCCTTGAGGTCAGCCGATACGGGTATCATCCAGGGGCATCCGAGCACGGGTCCGTGGGGGTCACGAATCACTGGCCACGCCCCACGTTGCGGCGCCAAATTGTCGGGGTCGTAGCAACAATACACTCCTTCACCAGTCATTCCAAATTAGACTATGAACATGCGGTACCAAATAAGTATAAAATCAGACTGATTATCCGATTTAAACTTAAATCATGTTCGGTGCTCTAATAGCATTGGCAAGATATACACAGCAACTGAACTCGATATCCGGGTACAGGGCATTTTATAGTCTAAAAGATAAGCATGTAAATGTCCATGGCAGGGTGGGAGTTAGGTGGGATTAAGCTAATGTCTATATCTGTTAGTAATAATCAGTTCTTTGTCTTCTACAAGTCCGTTCTCCATCACGTCATGATGTCTTCTCTTGGCCTCTGGTATGCAGGATATCTCTAGCTTCCCATGGTACAACCTGGCATCGGCACAGTAGGGACCAATCAGCTCCTTTGTTTCCTGGGCACCTCCGCACATTGTATCTTCTCTTCACATATCTGAAAGACACTTTGTTTACACATAGCTTTGGTTCATGGATGAGAGGGAGAGAAGAAAGAGAGAGAGAGAGAGACATAGAGAGAGAGAAGAGGAAAGGGAATGAGAGAGGGAGAGATATAGCTATTGGATACTAGGTTAAGGGAAAAACTTATTGTTTAATTTAATGCTATATGAGTATAAAAACTAAGATTAATAGATAAGATATAATTCATCCTCCACAGTACCATCTCACCGGTTACAGTAAACACCCGTTGCAGAGGAATCTGGTGTCCGTGTTTCTTTCAAAACTGTTTAAATCTACACTTTCAGCATTACTGAGCTGCTATATTCCATCAAGGACAGCTCCTGGCCCCGGGGACTCCCGCTCATCCTGTGGAGAGCGTCCCATCTAGCTGTCGCACATCCCCCGGAGGCCCAAGCAGCACCGGTGAAATCACCGGATTCCCACAGGTGGCGTCACGACAAGTAAGAATTAACTCCTATCCGTTCAATCAACCCCTTTTTGATATGACCACCGGGCCCCACTGCCTCAGGCGCGGAACCGTGATGGGAGAAGCAACGCCCGAGACGTGAAGACCTGGCTACGGTGAGTTAGAATCAAGAGGGGCAGGTGTATACAAAAATGTGTTCACCCAAAATAATTTAAGCAAATAACAACAACTTTATTATACACAAAAGGACACAGTAGAACCATTAAAAACAAATAAAATACATAACGTGACAAATATAAATGTGGCGCCCCTGTGGTCTAGTCGCCACAAGGGGTACTGGACCTATTCCACCGGTGTGGTATCCCTGTTCTCAGGGTAATGGGATGGTAAGTCTGAGACATCTACAAAGTACCCAACACACCCAGTCCCAGGGACGGTGGGTGGACCCGATAGGGGGAGGGCTCAGTCAGAGGACGGAGGGAAGAGAAGTGTAGGGTGGGAAGTTAGTGAGTAGAGAGTCGGGGAGGAGTAGTTGAAGTGAGAGGTCGACAAGACAGGACCTGAAGGACTTGAGCAGTGAGGAGCTCATCCCAGGTCGCGGAACAACAGACAGCAAGAGAGGCAGAGGGAGCCCTAGGAGCATGGGCAGAGGCAGAGAGAACTACCCATGTGTCTGAATCCAAGTTTGACTGCAGTCAGACGGAAGGGCAGGTTGGTAACCAGGGGACCGGTCCTGAAGGTGGTGAGGAGATTCCATACTCCAACCACAGAACCGTAGGCCACGAGATCTAGAGGAGCTGTGGCTGACACCTGACACATCCGCCGAGAAGGTAGCCGTACTAGGGTCAGGGGACTTGGTACCGATCGCCCGACAGGGCCCGTGGCTGCCGCATTGGGGCTCTGTGTGTGGAGACGCGAGCAGGAGAGAGGCGAACAATTAGCAATGGGAGAGCAACCCATGAGAAAAAGGAACATAAAGAGATGTCTTGGACAATCTATCCTGGTTCTTTGAGGACTATCTGGACTGAGA
>JARQOC010002551.1:0-24030 GCA_033576535.1 Allobates femoralis | reverse complement strand
TAAACCCACTGGGCCACTGTCTACCCACTGCTGGGGGCCCTGTATACCCACTGCTGGGGGGGCCTGTACACACACTGAGGGCCCTGTATACAGGGACTGACTGGCACCCTACAGTTTGGGTGGCAACCCTCCCTCACCGGCCCGACACAGGTGAGGACGGGGGGGGGGGGGGGTGATGACTGGCGGCCGCCTCACAGTCACTGCAGCTCCCGCATTCTCCTATGGCTCGCTCCCAGCCGCAGCCTCGCGCTCCTCACAGCCGCTCACTAACAGTCGCAGCCGCACGCCACTCACAGACGCTCACTCCCGGACGCAGCCGCGCGCTGATGACGTCATCGCGCGGCCAGGAGCTTCCGTTTCCGCCTGCTGCTTCAGGGACATGCGGATTATTCAGGCTCCTGCAGCCGCATGACCCGTGGCACCTGGGCCAGTCCGCCCCTGCCTGTATACCACAATATGGGGGCATGTATACCCATCTGGGGGCCTGTATACTCTGCAGGGGGAGGTGTATACTCTGCTGGGGGCTGTCTACCAGTGATAGCCGCTGTATACCAGGATGGCGGTCAATATGTTTTCACAGTTTTTGGGGGCAAAAATAGGGGGGTCGGCTTATACACGGGTCGGCTTATACACGAGTATATATACAGTAAATGCAATATATAACGTGTGAACTCATTTAAATTACTTAGATTGCTCTGTTCCTCATGGTCACTCCGATGGAACGCAGGGAACATCTCTTGGGCGATCTCTCTCCAGGCTGTATTAATTTGGGTCGTATCCCCATAGTCAGGATCTGTAGGGAGCCATAGAAATGGACGAGCCTCCACAAGTGCAATAAGACGCAGTGTGTTCACCGTGCCACGGCCTGCTGCCATGATTGCAATGATGAATGGATTGCTCTGTGTGTGCGCCTGTCAGCGCGACTCGTTTCCTGTTTCCTTAAAGCATGGTGTGTGCTGGAGAATCGCTTCCCTCGCATCATCGGCTCCAAGCCTCAAAATAAGAGTAAAACCAGCGAGTTTGGACTCGCACACTTTCAGAGACACATCAGCGAGTTGTAAATGTCATTATTCGCTATTACTCGGTTCCCTATTCATTAACATTGGACTCGCTGGACTCGCAACGAGTCCCGAGTCCTTGACTCGGACTCGTTGGGGTCTTGCGATTCCGAGTCTTTTAGGACTCGCCCATCTCTAGTTCCTTACCCTGGATCCCTCTAGACATTCCGGATCTCACTCTGAGCTGGCCTAGCCTTTCCTCATGGAACCTTCCGGATACCTCTACTGTCTGGCCCAGCCTATCCGAGACAACATGGAGCTCCCAGGATCCTCTCCACAGACAGCTAGCATTTCATAGTCTCTCCACCTCTACAGTGTGGTCTGTATGGGTCGCTCCTCTGGTTTGGGATTCACAGCATTTAGGCCTCCTGGTGCTGTAATGGGTTTATCTCTGCAGAAGGTTACTTCTGCTGGTGCTCCACTACATGATACAGTGTCACGATCCAGAGGGTCACCCCTCAGTTACCTTTCCCCTTTTTATTAAACTATCCTCAATATATATCTTTGTTTTTATGAAAGTCACTCTCCTGTCTCGTAAATATCAGGTATACAGCTACCACTGCACCACCAGTGGTCGAGTGAGTCCACTTTACATCATCACGCCCTGTGGGCGTAACACATGGTTCTTTAAACTCAAGCATTTTACATTTTTACAAGGTTAACAGAAGAAAGTGGACTGGAGAAATTTGTTGGGAAATTTCTCCTGAGTACACCAATACTTATTTAAATAATTATATATTATATATACCTTATGTAAACCTACTGTTTGGGTGCACGGCAAGGCTCGGAAGGGAAGGAGAGCTATTTAACTTTTGGAATGCAAATTTGTCTGGGTTCACTACAGGCACCATGTTGCATGCAGAGTCCCTCATTTGGCTAAACAGTAGAAAATACCAACAAATGTGAACCAATTTTGGAAACTACACTTCTCAAGAAACATATTTAGATGTGTGATGAGCACCTTGAAACCCCAGGTGTTTCACAGAATTTTAAATTTTTGAGCTGTGAATATAAAAAAATCATATCCCACAAAAAGGTAGTTTTAGCTACAAATGTTGCATTTTCACAAGGGTAACAAGAGAATATGCATCATATAATTTGCTATTCTCTGCAATATATTTTTGCATGCCCTCATAAACTTTGCCGCACCACTGATGTCAGACTTACCAGACAGTAGATTTTAAGAAAATCTGAACTAAGACTGCCAACGTTACCTATAAGTATTGATTAGAGATCAGGATATAGTAAAGCAGAAAATATGAAGGCAAAAACTCCAAGCTAATAATTGATCCTACACTTAAAGGAGTCATTGATCCACCTAATTCATAAGAATATATACAAATTTTATTCAATAAAAACATTAAAAACTGTAGCAGTCATGGTGGGCTTCCTCAGGAGTCATTGGCATTGCATTGTATTAAGTCTCACTAAAATTCCTTGACCAGGAATCAATGGGCATCTGAGAAAGTTCTCAGATGAAGGCTCCAAAGGACACTCATGGTCAGCAGTAGGCACGTGTGTGAGAAACTCCATACATATCACTGAAAGGAAGTGACCTATGGAGCCTCATTCTAAGAAGCTTCTCCATAGGACTTATTGGGCATCGTGGGACATTACTGTTAGAATTACGCTGGAACTTCCAGGATTTATTTTGAAAAAATAAATTGGTGAATGAGGGTGTGCAGGGGAGTCTTTATTCAAATAAACCTTTTCCCTGTGTCTGTCTTTTTTAACTCTGTACTTGCTGTGTTAGTAATGAAGGTGTCTAACAGACACCTCTTCTTTACTAACACCAGAGCTTGATGGCAGCTGTCAATTCACTGCTCATATCAAACCCAAAACTAATACCCCAAGTTCCACCACACCAGAGCAATCGGGAAGGGCCAGGGAAAAGCACCAAAATTGGTGCATCTTATGCAAAGCACCACTTCTGAGGCAGCTACAGGCTGGTATATTTAACCTGGAGAGGGCCAAATAACTATGGACTTTAACTTGAATGGTTATCAAAAATAGGGCAGAACCCATGCTTAGGGATGAGCGAGTAGTGAAATATTCAGACTCGCTATACTCATAACGAGTAGGTCCTAATACTTGGGTACTCGTTATGAGTAGCAAGTCCAAAGTAAGTCAATGGGAAATACGAGTACTTCCGCAGTGTATCTATATACACTGCGAAAGTGAAATAAAAGTTAATAAAAGGTGTTAAAAATAAAAAATAACATACTCACCTATTCGACGGTTTTCCGGGACCCGAAAAGAAAACATCCAATGGGCTGCCAGGACCATAAGTCTGATGGACAATCAGATGGCCGGTAGCGATCAGGTGGTGTGTGACGTCACACACCACCTGATCGCTACTTGCAGTCTGACTGGCCTTCAGACTTAAGGTCCTGGCAGGCTATTGGATGTGTTCTTTTCGGGTCCCGAGAGAGCCGTCGGATAGGTGAGTATTTTATTTTTTAATTTTTAACACCTTTTATTAACTTTATTTCACTTTCGTAGTGTATATAGATACACTGCAAAAGTGAATGTACTTCTCGCTACTCCTATCGAGTGAGTAACATGGAAACTCGTAAAGTAGCGAGTAGCCCGAATACCGTACTATTCGGTGAGTACCAAATAGTTACGAATATACTCATTTATCCCTACCCGTGATATTTTTTTTAAATATTTATTTCAATAATTTAAAGAATGGCATGAGCTCCACCTTATTTTTGATAATCAGCCATGGTTAAAAATATAGCTGTGGGCTGGTATTATCATGATGGGAAGGGCAATGGTTGTTCTTCCTTTCCTAGCTTAAATATACCAGTCCCCTGACTTTGCCGAATTGGTGCATCTAATGTGATGTCTCAATTCAGGTTCTTTAGCTGGCTTTTCCTGATGCCCTAAAGCAGTGGCAATCAATGTTATGATTAATAGGGTTGATGTCAGCTGTGAATTCACTGTTGGCATCAATTGACAGCTGTGAATTGACTGTTGGTGTTAGTAATGGAGAGGGGTTTACTAGACACCTCCATTACTAACACAGTAAGACTAGATTTAAAATTCCCACACACTCCCTCATTCACCAATTATCTATTTCAAAATAATTCCTGGAGGTTCTGACATAATCCAAATAATAATATCTCACAACTCTCATTCATTCCTATGAAGCTTCATCTGAGAAAGTTCTCACAACTGAAAATCTGAGCACCGACTAGACAGCACATTGTTTGGCATTCGCTGCCTCAGCAGCAGATGACCCTGCCTGTCCATCTAATTATAGTGTCCCTTACCACCAACACTGTTTGGGCTTTGCTGCACACTTATTTCCCTTATGTGTTCAGCGGTCGTTTTCCTGGTTGCGAGAATGAACGCCCTAGTTTAGTGATCCTAGTTGTTAGACAAACAGGCATATTTATTAGGTTGAGCCAGATCAGGACTAGATTTCCGGACACTTTTCCACCTGACAGTTCTTTTAACTGCTACCTAGCTACCTACTTCAAGGTCCTGATCTACCCTAACTCCACCAATCTCCATATCACTGGCCAAAGACATAGACTGTTCTGTGAGCTCCTCTCCAGGTATGCAATGTTTATAAGTGTGGCAAGCTGCATATTCATAACTCCATTACTTGGGCTTCCAAATATTTAACACACTGACATGGATTGCAGATATGTTTACCCTCAAATGGCTCTTCAAGGCATGAATACATCTCACATGATGCACACCTGGTAGCATTGTCGATGGAGCACATACTAAATGGTGATAAACAATATGGACAAAAGCAGAAAAAAAATGGAAAACTAGTAAAGAAAACACCAATCTATGGCCTTGTTCACACACAATTTGCGTTTTTTTTAGCACTTAAAAAACCACATGCGTTTTTCTAAGAGTGCCAAAAAGTGTCCCTTGTGTGTCTGAAAGGTTTAGAAACGTTTTTGGACTTAGTAATTTTTTCAACAAAAACGCAGGCAAAAACGCTAATGTTAACGCAGGGTGCCTAAATGTGCTATTTAAAAACGCTAGTGTTAACGCATGCGTTAACGCAGGTGCCTATATGTGCCCTCCGTTAACTCATGCGTTTCCCATAGGGCCACATGTTAAAAAAACGCATGCGTTTTTGGAAACAACCCCTGCGTTTTTTTTCAGCACCCAAAAAACGCTGCATGCAGCGTTTTTTGGACTGGGGGAAAGAACGCAAGTGTAGAGAAAAAACGCAGCTACACTCAATTGCACCCTGCGTTAATGCATCTGCGTTTTTTTTAACAACTACAAAAACGCAGAGAAGCCCAAAAAAGCTGATATGTGTGAACAAGGCCTATGATTTTGTGTCAAACTATGTTATTCTGTTTATGTTTGCACTTATCTGCAGTCCTGGCACTTAAATTTGAACCCTTGCTCAACAAAACAGTCCTCACTTGGGAGTCACTGGAACTTGTAGTTCTCAGACCAGCAACAGGTGGGGCTGGTTAGAGAACTGGGTGGCTTAACCTCCTGTCCCTCCTTTAAGGCGCACTCTGTCCGTATTTTCTCCCACTGCAACCTCCAACTGGCTGTCGTCTACCTCCCCCAGGATCCACCTCCATCTTTTTCGACCACTTGACCACTTGGCTTCTCCACCTCCTCTCCACCGACATCCCCACCATCATCATAGGCGACTTCAACAACCCTATTGACACCCCCCACACTGCTGCCTCTAAACTCCTTTCACTAACGTCCTCTTTCGGCCTCTCCCAGTGGACCCCCTTTGCCACACACAACAACGGCCAGACGCTAGACCTTGTCTTCACCCGCCTCTTTTCCCTCACCGACCTTACAAACTCACCCCTATCTGACCACAATCTGCTGATCTTCTCCTCCCTCTCCCCCCACCACGCTCCCACTCTGAAAACTCAATCATCCCTGCAGAAACCTTAAACTCATTGACTTCCTCTCATTCTTCGAGTCCCTCCTCCCTCTCTCAGACTTGGCCTCCTCTCATGATGCTGACGTTGCCGCCACCCTCTACAGCACCACCCTCACCACAGCCCTCGACCATGCCGCACCCCTTTCATACAAGAAAACCCGCGCACGCAGACAACCCTGGCTCACCACCCTCACTAAAAAACTTCGACAGATGTCCAGGGCGGTTGAGCGGAGATGGAAGAAATCCCACTCCTCAGCACACCTCACCTTGTAAAAACAGTCCCTCAATGACTTTAAGACTGCACTCACCACCTGTCCCTCAACCCCAAGCAACTATTCAAAACTTTTAACTCTCTACTCCGTCCCCCTCTCCCCTCATCTCCACAGAGGAGTTCGCCACCTTTTTCAAACAGAAGATAGACAAAATCAGAGATAGCTTCAATCCTCTGTCCCCTCGGCCCTTCCTCTCTATCACCCACCCCCCCTCATCCAATGGAAGTTTCTTCTCCATTACAGAAGATTACCTCTCCTCTCTTCTAGCACGATCACACCTCTCCACCACTGCCCTCGACTCACTCCCCTCCCACCTCATCCCTAACCTCACCACAGTCCTCCTCCCTGCCCTAACCCATCTGTTCAACATATCACTTACTACCGGTGTCTTTCCTTCATCCTTCAAACACGCCCTAATCACACCCATCTTCAAAAAACCTTCTCTCGACACTGCAGCAGTCTCCAACCATCGCCCTATATCTCTTCTCCCCTTCACCACAAAATTACTTGAACACATCTATTCCGAGCTCTCCCCCCAACTCTCCTCCAGTTCCCTCTTTAACCGCCTACAATCCAGTTTCCGACCCCACCATTCAACCGAAACAGCCCTAACCAAAGTCACCAATGACCTATTGACTGCCAAGAGCAAGCGACACTACTCCGTCCTCCTCCTTCTAGACTTTTCTGCCACCTTCGACACTGTTGACCATTCCCTCCTACTTAAAATTCTAGAATCTTTTGGCATGACTTACCTGGACCTCTCCAGGATCTCCTCTTACCTAACGGACCGGACTTTCAGCGTCACCCACTCCCACACCTCCTCCTCACCCTACCTCTTATCTGTTGGAGTTCCCCAAGGCTCAGTCTTGGGACCACTACTCTTCTCCTTTTACACCCTCGGCCTAGGCCAACTCATTGAGTCCCACGGCCTCCAATACCAGCTCTATGCCGATGACACCCAGCTCTACCTGTCCGGCACCTACATCACCTCCCTACTATCCAAAATTCTGCAATGCCTGTCTGCCATCTCATCCTTCTTCTCTGGTTGCTTCCTAAAACTAAACATGGACAAAACTGATTTCATTATCTTCCCCCCAAGTCGCTCTCTCCCCCTACCTGACCTATCCATTACTGTTAATGACTGCTCACTCTCACCCGTTCCCCACGCCAAATGCCTCAGGGTAATCCTCGACTCTTCCAAGCTCAGTTGGGAAGCAACTACGCCCATTACATTACCTAACACCACACCGCCTCTTAAAGGTAAGGCAACTTGCAAATTGCAGACATAGATAAATTGCTGGGGTATACATAATATACTCATACCTATATTTTCCGTATTATATATTTCCAGACCACAAATGAAGTGAGACCACCTTCAACATTGAGATTCCTAGAAACTTCTGAGCACCAACCATCGTGGGGACACAATCATATAGAGCATATTAAACATTTAAACACTTTTTGATTTTAATGCTTAGTTTTATTACTGCATGTTCTAAGATACGTGCACATTTTAAAGATACCTTTGTTTTTTTATCAATTTTTTTTACATTGATCTTATATTGATGTTATTGAATAAACATCCCGCATAAAGGTCAACTCAGCACCAGTGTCCCTTCACTATATGCCATTTTCTAGGCCTATCCTTAATTTAAAAGAATCATATTTCATTTCAACGGGTGGGGTCATACATGGTGTTCCCCCCCAGGCCTGTAGCAACAACTAATCTATTTCCACTTAGCTAGCTCTGGTATTTTGATAGTTTAGAAAAATGGCTACAGTTTGAAAGCCTGCTGCAACCTGTAGCCAAGTCTCCTCAGTTAAGGAAGGCATCACTATGGGCTGCAACTTCTGTCAGATCACATTACATGCACACCTGACAATTTTGGAGATGGTAGTTTTATCAACCAGAATTGGAAGTGCAGGGATGCATACCTCTCTCCTATGGCCCAAAATCTGCAAAGGAAAATGAAAGATTTTAGTAAACAAAAAATCAACCCAAAACACAATGTCGAAAAAATGCACTCCTATCCAGACATCACCATAAAATATGTTCCTAATCTTTTTTGGTGACACAGTTGAAAGCAACCATAGGGTTGCCGAAAGGACATAGTACTGGTAATACCCAAATGGGCTGCTTGTATTTCCGTCTTTACAAACATGTGTTGATTTTTTACTTCTTGATAATTAACAAATATTTCCCATATCCTTAAACAGACATTCTGTGACCTTTGCGATGTCTGTCTATCAAGCATTGCTCCCACCCAGCCAGAATCCTGCGCCACACTGATGAGGGGCAACAACCCCGAAACAGCTGTCTGTGGTTGGATACCTAGTCCATGGTAAACCCCTGGCCATATCTTCAAGCTCGCAAGGGCTGGATAGTGACTTAAGGGCTACTAATACCCTGGGCTAGGTCCTTCCCTGGTGGGATAACTGGCTGGTGTCCATGTTGTAGACTCTTAACCGAGGCTCCATGGACTTCATCTGCATATTCAAATTCTAGGGAGCAATGCACCTTGGGTTTCACTGTGTTTGAGTGCTTTAACTGGTGCCCGCAGTGTTATCCTCCGCTGGTCTCCACAAGGTCAGTGGGTGCTTTGCGATGTCTGTCTATCAAGCATTGCTCCCACCCAGCCAGAATCCTGCGCCACACTGATGAGGGGCAACAACCCCGAAACAGCTGTCTGTGGTTGGATACCTAGTCCATGGTAAACCCCTGGCCATATCTTCAAGCTCGCAAGGGCTGGATAGTGACTTAAGGGCTACTAATACCCTGGGCTAGGTCCTTCCCTGGTGGGATAACTGGCTGGTGTCCATGTTGTAGACTCTTTACCGAGGCTCCATGGACTTCATCTGCATATTCAAATTCTAGGGAGCAATGCACCTTGGGTTTCACTGTGTTTGAGTGCTTTAACTGGTGCCCGCAGTGTTATCCTCCGCTGGTCTCCACAAGGTCAGTGGGTGCTTTGCGATGTCTGTCTATCAAGCATTGCTCCCACCCAGCCAGAATCCTGCGCCACACTGATGAGGGGCAACAACCCCGAAACAGCTGTCTGTGGTTGGATACCTAGTCCATGGTAAACCCCTGGCCATATCTTCAAGCTCGCAAGGGCTGGATAGTGACTTAAGGGCTACTAATACCCTGGGCTAGGTCCTTCCCTGGTGGGATAACTGGCTGGTGTCCATGTTGTAGACTCTTAACCGAGGCTCCATGGACTTCATCTGCATATTCTGTGACCTTCATCTACTTTTATTGAATATTCTTACTTGAGACTCCTCCTGTGCTGCACCTATTCTGTAGAACTTACTGCCCAGGACCATTGGTATTGTTTATAGTATTTCCCATGACCTTGCATACCCTTAATCCAATGCTAAATAACTTTATCCTCCTTTATTTCATATTTTAGCTCTAAACTTCTCTCATCCTGCACATAATCTGCACATCTCACTACCCAGGACTGTATAAGCTTTGTTTTTAATATTTTAAATGGCCTCAAATAGATATTCAGAAGACAAACACAATAAGATCTGATCTGTGAAGATGGTACAACTAGATCTCAAGCAATACATTGCTCAGTTGGGAGAGCAAATTAAAACAGATAAAGCAGAATGTAGACAGTAAAAATGGAAAGGGTTACAACAGCACTGCCATTGCACATAGATTAATGCCAGGTTCTTAAGAAAGTGATTTCATTCAACACAAGATCTTCCTTCATAAGGATAACCAAAATGAAGGAAGATCAATTCAAAAAGGGTCAAATAAAATCACTTTCCTACATATAAGATGAAAGATAGTTGACTAATGTAGATATGTATAAAAACACATAAACACATATATCCACACATATATACATTTACATATCCATGAAATCATGATTTTAACAACTAAATGTAAAACATTACCAGTTTTGAGCAAACTATTTCAAGCAGTCTGTCAAAGGTCTCCAAATGGAGCTTGCAGAAAGCTTGGAACTTTGTGGGATATCTGTCCAAAAAAGATATAAATAAATAATAATTAATGACATTCATTTCTTGTGATATCTGTCAAAGCATAAAAAATAAATACTACTATTTCAAAGTACATTTACTTACCTTCTTAAATCAGAAAAAGTGCCCTTTCATTTCTAGCTCCATTATTATTGGATGGACCCACATTCTCTTTTCCTGATTTTTTGGGCCTATAGAGAAACATATGACATTGTTTATAGAACAAACTAGTGAAATAATGGGAAAACATATATGGCAAATGTAGGCATGTAGAGTACATACCCTTCTGCGACGACAATGCAATCGTAGCGCTAGAAGTAGCAATATATTGCTAATGGTCGCACTGAGATGCCCTTCTATGTCAAATGTAGCCAAATTAGCAATGTTTAAGCCTTAAAAACTGAATGAAGAATGAGGATGAAGAAGAGGGGAGGGAAAGGAAATGACAGCAATTTCTTTTTTTTAACTACCGGTATCTTTATTTTAAATATTTTTCTTGAATTTGTAAGTTGCAGTTTACATACTTTTGATTTAAAACTGTAATTGATTTGAAAATTAAAGGATTGGAACATTTCATTTTTAATTGGTAGCAATATAATTAAAAAAAGGGGAAGGCATTTATGGGAAGGTACGGGAAGGGAGAGTGGAGAAGATGAAGATTTTAATGTTGCTGAGGAGAACAGGGAGTTGAGACAGAATCAAGGAATATAAGGGAGAACAGAATATGTAGTATTGTTGCAGTGTATACAGTTACAAATTTCTGAAGTTGAGTCATTTAATAACTAAATAAACTAGAAGTCATAAAAATTAACAAACAAATCTTTATATTCTCCAAAAGGGGAAATTACTTGACTATCCATCTTGAAATCAATTGGGTTATGTGGTGTGCAAGAGGTCTAAAATAGATTGAGAACATTAATCATGAATTATAGAGGGTTTTAAAATTGATTATTGGGAATAAATTTGTTCTGTGGTTGCCACCTTTTATGATATGAGTCGTATTTGTTATTAAGTATAGCATGACTTTTCTCGTAATTGTTATAAAGAAAAGTTGTTTCGATTGTTTCATTAATGGAGGAAATATCTTCATTCTTCCATCATGCCGCAATGGAGTTTGACAACTAGAAATATGTGTATGACTAAATGTTTAACCCCTGGGTCAATATTCTCTAACTCCAGGGTGGAGTAGTGCCGTTTGTGGAAAAATAACTATGCTGTATCCATGAATTGAGTTAATTAAAGTGTTGACATCCTTCAATAGATGTATAGTCTGGGACAGTTCAAAAAAATATGCAAGATATCACCCCTATAGCCAGAACCGCTCCAGCATAGAGGTGAGAAATTAATTGAAAATACTGCTAATTTTGTGGGGGAAAAATATCATCTGGAAATAGTCTTGTAAAAAGATTCATGAAGAGTTGAGCAACAGAGGAATAAGTATTCCTCAAACATTTTTCCATTGCTCCAGAGAAAAAGACTTCTTCAAATCCTTCACCCACAAAGTCAGGCCAGTGTTTTTTTCTCAAGAATGACACCTTTGTTAAAAATATTATAAAAGTCCTTCGTTTTCCATATAAAATTGTTATTAATATTACAAGAAAGTATACCGTATACACTCGCGTATAAGCCGAGTTTTTCAGCCCCATGAGTATACAGGCCCCCCCCATCAGTATACAGGGCCCCCCCATCAGTATACAGGGCCCTCCTTGCTGCGGTAAACCTGTAAAGTAATAGATGATTATACTTATCCCCGACGCCGACGCCGCTATCGCGCTCCTCCGGCTGCATCAGGCTTCATCCATCTTTCTCCATCGGCGCACAGACAATGACATCATTGCCTGCGCCCACACCGGAGGAGGAAGACGGATGAAGCTGGAGGATCACGATGGCGGCTTAGGAGCACGATGGCGGCGGCGGGACAGCGACGGGGATAAGTATAATCCTCTATTACTTTACAGGTTTACCGCAGCAAGGGGGGGGCCCTGTATACTGATGGGGGGCGCCTGTGTACCACTGGGGCTGCTGCTGTATACACCACTGGGGCTGCTGCTGTATACACCACTGGGGCTGCTGCTGTATACACCACTGGGGCTGTTGCTGTATACACCACTGGGGCTGCTGCTGTATACACCACTGGGGCTGGGGCTGCTGCTGTATAAACCACTGGAGCTGCTGCTGTATATACCACTGGGGCTGTTGCTGTATACACCACTGGGGCTGCTGCTGTATACACCGCTTGGGCTGCTGCTGTATACACTGCTGGGGCCTGTATAAACCACTGGGGAGGCTGCTGTATACACCACTGGGGAGGCTGCTGTTTACACCGCTGGGGCTGCTGCTGTATACACCGCTGGGGCTGCTGCTGTAACACTGCTGGGGCTGCTGCTGTAACACTGCTGGGGCCTGTATATACCACTGGGGAGCCTGCTGTATACCACACTGCTGGGGGCTGTATACCTGTGCTGGGGTCCACCCTCGGCTTATACACGAGTCAATAGGTTTTCCCAGGTTTTGGGGGCAAAAGTAGGGGGGTCGGCTTATACACGGGTCGGCTTATACACGAGTATATACGGTACTTATTGCATCACTTAATGGATGCTTGTTTTTAAGCAAGGACGATATTGCATTCTTTGTATGGAGGTATGAGTAGAAATCAGTTTTAGGTAAGTTTTAAGTTGATTTAATAGCCTAAAAAGAGAGAATTTACATCCCATTCCGAAAATCTTTGATTTTGTTGAAGTTTTTATTTTTCCGTAAGGCTGAAATTTTATTCTCAGAAATCCAATTGACAAAAGTCAGAGAGAAGTCGTTTATTTGTTCATATTTTGATGTCTTTTGAGGCTGCTAACTTTCTCCATACCAATACTGTGGTATAATGAGTAAGGGATTCAGGAAGGGGCAGATATGGGTTAAGTACATGATTCATAATAGGAAAGCTTAATGGTTTGTTATTGTTAAGCGCAAATTCAAGTTCTGCCCATGTTGGTGTGAGATCCCTTCTTAACCAAATTTGGCTTTGTTTAATTAAATTTGAATAAAAATAATTAGGTATGTTGGGAAGACCCAGACTTCCTCCAATTTTCCTTTTCATTAAAGTTTGGCCACGCTAGTTATTTCTGATTTGACACAAATTTGTTTAGGAGGGATTGAATTTTGTTTAAGAAGTTGTCAGGGATAAAAAGAGGAATGGCTCTAAGTACATACAGTATTTTGGGGAGTATCATCATTTTAAAAGATATGATCTTGCCAAACCACGTAAGGTCATTTTTTGAGATGTTGTTTATATCAGCTTGAACTATTTTAATTATGAATGCTAATAGTAGATTTGAAATCCCTGGTAAGCTCAATGTCTAGATATGTAATCGAGTTATTAACCCACTCAACGGCTGCAAAATTTTCAATCTTTTCTTGTAAGTTTGAGTTGATATTAAAGTTGAGAATCTAAGGGTATCGTCACACACAGAGATATATTGCATGCAACTCACTGGTTGCAGTGAAATCATGGACACGTTGTTACATTTGTACACAGCCACAAAATAGAACAATGTGTCCATGATTTCACTGCAACCAGTGAGTTGCATGCAATATATCTCTGTGTGTGACGGAACCCTTAGATTTTTTTGCATAGATTTTAAAATATGAGATGATCGAAAACTTATTTAATGAAAGAATAGTTTCTCTTACTGAATTTGGAAGGTCGGACAAAGATAACATATTATCGTCAGCAAAAAGGTTGATTTTGAAATGTCAAATATTTGATTGAATTCCTCTGATGGATAAATTTCCCCTTTTTTAATCTGTGAAGGGCTCTAATAATAAAGCAAATTAGAGTGGTGATAATTCTTGTTGTGTCCCATTGGAAATCTTGAATGATTTTGAGTTATGATTGTAAAAATTCTTGGAGTGTAGCATGAGTATAAGGCTAAGACAGAGTTTAAGATTTAATCTTTGAAGCCAAATTTACGTATTTTTTTTTTTTCAGATGCTTTTTCAGCATCGAGGGTCAGAAGTAAAGTCTTTATATTTTCTCATAATATTGATTAAATTGAGGGCTCTTCATGTTCCATCTGAGGTTTGCGACCCACAATGAAACCTCGTCATTTAAGATAATGTTGGAGAGGATTTTATTTAAATCTGTTTGCTAGTAATTTGGAATACAGTGTAATGTCTGAATTTATAAGAGATTTGGGTCTGTAATTTTTGACTAGTTTTAGGTCTCCTTTCAGTTTAAGAATTAGGATAATTGTGGACTGCAGCATTTCTGTACCAATGACTTTGTTAAAGATATTACTAGTAATGAACAAGAAACTTCCAAGTTTAATATATTTTGCCATTTTTTAAATTGATTTTTCAGTGCAAAAAAAATGTTTCAGTGTAAAACACCTTCATCAAAATGAGCACTGTTTGTGATGGGGCATAAGTATGTAAGCAAGCAATGTTGCTTCATATGGATCTAGTCCTTTGGATTCATCTGAATAGCGCCATGTCCAGACTCCCCAGACAGTGGTGGACACTGTGCTGTTCAGACAAGTCCAAAGGACTAGATCCATATGAAGCAACATTGGTTGCTCACATACTTATGCCCCATCACAAACAGTGCTCATTTTGATAAAGGTGTTTTACACCGAATAGTTTTTTTGCACTGGAATATCAATAAAAAAAAAATCACAAAATGTATTCAACTTGGGAGTGCCTTGTTCATTACTAGTTATATGACGGTTTAAAAACCTATTCATGCACCCCTCCACCTAGAATCAGTAGTGCCTAGTTTTTGTTTAAATATTTGTTAAAGATATTAACCAAGTTTGGGGGTCAAGAGCTGGGAAAAGGCTTTAAAATATTTGTTAGTAAATCTATCTTGGCCAAGAGATTTTCTAACATTCAAGGATATTATTACATTGGTGACCTGGTCAATATTAACACAGGAGTTTAGATAGACTAGGTAAGCATCTGAGATTGAGGGAAGGTTAACTCTGGACAGGAATTCATTAATAAAATCTTTAGTGGGTTTGGGGGTATCTGGGCCAACTCTAATTACCTAGGTAATTCTCAATAATACATATGACATGAATACATAGTTGGCATTGCCATTTTCTTTATGTTTGTACAACTGAGAATGTCTGATTATTCCTTTTTATTTTTTATTTTTGCATATCACAATATTGTATGTTTTGGACTTGTAAATGTGTAATACCCTGCATTTTCTGTGTCTTATGACACTTGTAGATCCATACCGTGAAGAAAATCCTTAAACAGGGTTGAAACATTGGGGTAATAAAAGTATCCTAGGAACAGATTTGCGTACAAGGGCGCGCAGGCCGTGCCCATAGCAGTGCCGCGCCTCTGCAGAATGATACTGGGAGCAGAATCTTCTTGCGTGCGGGGGTGGGCAGCCTGTCGCCCATGTACAGTGCTGGCTGCGCTATATTGATGATCTACTTATGGTGTGGCAGGGCACTGCGGAGCAGCTTGACCAATTTATGATTTCTTTAAATCAAAACGATCTGAATATTAAGCTCACTTATAAATATAGCCAGGAATCTCTTGATTTCCTGGATATAAAAATCACTGTGGATAAACATGGGTGTTTGCAGACAGATGTCTTCAGAAAAGACACGTCTGTAAACGCGATATTACACGCATGCATCATCAGCTCATGCTCAGTCCACTATACGTGCCATCCTGGTTGGGCAATTCTTAAGGATGAAGCGGATCTGCTCCACGGACGCCAACTTTCAGAAACAGGCGTCGGACCTAAGGGTGCAATTTAAAGAGCGGGAGTACAGTCGTAGATGTATCAAGAATGGCTATGATAGGGCTAAAGCAGCCAAATGTAATGATCTCCTCCTCCCCTCAAAAAAGAAGAAGGATAATGATTCGCGGGTGATAAGATTTATCTCGACCCACAATGACCAATGGGATACCATGAGGAAGATGTTGGTGAAGCATTGGCCAGTACTATTGTCCGAGCCCAGTCTGAGGGAGGACCTTTCTGGAGGCCTGAAAATGACCCCCTGTAGATCCCAGAACTTGAAGGACATGCTTGTCCAGAGTCATTATACACCTGCGACTTCTGGGATTTTCGGTGTTGGTCTTCCCCTTAGGGAATTCTATCCCTGTGGTGATTGCCTTGCGTGTGCTAATTTCGCTCACAGTACTCACTTCGCGTCAAGCGATGTCATCGGACCTTTACTATAAATCAACATATCATGTGTAGCAGTACACATGTGGTGTATTACATCACGTGTGGCTGCCAAAAAATAAATGTATGTCTGACGTCACGTGAGTTACGAGTGAGGATCGGTGAGCACATCAGAGAGATTAGTGGGGCGCACAAAGTAAAAGACATCATTAAGCTGAAAACCCTGCCCCATCAGTTTCATAAATATCATAATTGTAATCCTAATGGCCACTTTACACGTGGCAACAGGAAGATAGAAAACGGCGGGTGTCGAAGGCAATTGTACCTTTTACCTTCAAAACACCTTGCAGATACCTGAATTACATGCAGCCACTTCAAGGTGTTTTGAAGGTAAAAGGTACAATTGTCTCTGACACCCGCCGTTTTCTATCTTCCTGTTACTGCGTGTAAAGTGGCCATAAAAGTTTAAAAGTGAGGGGAATTGATAAAATCCAAGTTGGATCAGAGGTGGTGACTTGACGAAGATACTCGCCCAGAGGGAGTTAAAGTGGATTATTCTGCTGGATACAGCTTCACCAAAGGGCCTGAATGAGTCTGTCAGTTTCTCTCCATATCTGTAATGATTAATCCTTGACCTTGTGTAAATATATTTATCCTTGGATTGTCCTCCTAACCCCCCTTTTCCTCTAGTATACTGAGATTTTTAGTTTTCCCTTTTCCGTTCTTCTGTGCCACTCACTTTTTGAGCTTTTTTTTAAATTATTGATTTTAATCCACTGGTCTTTTTTCCTCTGTTTGGCAGCTTTGATTATATACTTGAAGCAATTTGGATGTACAGACCTCTTGCCACCGTGGGAGAATCCATATGGACGTTCTGGATCGCGATTATGTATAATTTGTAGTGTTTGTAATGTATATGATAACATTATCGGTGTGCGATAGCTGCTGTTTACATCCATTTCCTTGGGTGCTCAGTGCGCATGTCTGCAGTCTCGCCGTCTCCTGGTCGTCATGACGGCGGAAGTGACGTATCGGGACCGGTGTCACGTACGCATGCGCCGTAAATTGAGCACCTAATTAAGTTTAATGCCACAGGTGTGTATCCGCTATATGTGAGCGTGAAACAGAGGGTCCGGTACTCCCAGGAAGAAGCACTAGTACCATCAATACGCGAAACGTGCGTTGGAGTCCGGCACAGGGCCTTCTCGGCACTAAAGCACTTTACTGGTATGCTGCTATTTTGTCGCCCTTAAATGGGCCAGCATTGCTGAAATTCTGTGGGTACATAGGAGGTTAATTGTTAACCCTGTGAGTTTGGTAATGGGTTCTGGGCAGATAAAGACTGTATTATGGTTTACTTTTAACAATCTGTTATAACCAGCCATTTGCCTCACTCTGTGAGAACTTTTTTCATTGTGCCAACAATTGTTACATGTATTGCTGAGCTCTGTGAGCACGTATATATTTATTATACCATTAAGAAGTGTTGTGCTTTTTATTAATCACCGTATAAAAACTTGGTGTCTCTCAATAAAATAATGATATTGTTTTCAAGCAATTTTTGGCTCCATTATTCTTCTTTTGATAATGCACGATTTGTGTTGAGCCGCTGAACTGGACACCAGTGGAAACACTGGTACAGTTTTCTATATAGCCATATGGACCTTGGTGTTGGGCCAAAAAAATGCAGTGGACGTGGTGTATATCGACTTTTCAAAAGCTTTTGATACAGTGCCACACAAAAGGTTGATACATAAAATGAGAGCAATGGGGATAGGGGAAAATATGTGTAAGTGGGTTAAGAACTGGCTTAGTGATAGGAAACAAAGGTGGTTATAAATGGAGCACACTCAGAATGGGTCACAGTTAACAGTGGGGTACCACATTGGTCAGTATTGGGCCCACTTCTTTTAACATATTTATTAATGACCTTGCATGGGGCATACAGAGTAAAATCGCAATATTTGCAAATGACACTAAACTCTGCAGGGTAATCAATACAGAGTAGGACAATTTTATATTACAGGAGGATTTATGTAAGCTAGAAGCTTGAGCTGATAAATGGCAAATGAGCTTTAATGGGGATAAATGTAAGGTCATGCACTTGGGCAGAGGAAATAAAATGTATAACTATGTGCTTAATTGTAAAACACTGGGCAAAACTATCACTGAAAAAGACCAGGATGTATGGTTAGTTGACAGACTCACATTTAGTGGCCAGTGTCAGGCAATTGCTGCAAAGGCAAATGTATTAAAAGAGGCATAGATGCTCATGAGGAGAACATCATTTTACCTGTATACAAGACACTAGTGCGACCACGCTTTGAATACTGTGTACAATTCTGGTCTCTGGTGTATAAGAAAGACATACCGTATTTTTCGCTTTATAAGACGCACCTGATTATAAGACGCACCCCAAATTTGGTGAAGAAAAAGAGAAAAAAATATTTTTTTATGTTAAATGGGGTCCGTGTTATAATGCAAGTGTCTGTCTTACAAATCATATAGGACACATGTCCCTCATAGCACCCTCATCTTGATACATTGTTCCTCATCCTGGGATATAACCCCCTTGTGCTGGCTCACGTCCCCAGTGATGGCACACATCCCCTACTGATGGCACACCTCCCCCAGTGCTGGCACACTTTCCCCAGTGCCTGCACTCACCCCCCTGTGCTGGCACACTTGCCCCAGTGCAGGCAGAATTGCCCCTGTGCCTGCACCACCCCCAAGTGCAGGCACACTTTCCCCTGTGCCTGCACTCACCCCCACTGCAGGCACACTTGCCCCTGTGCCTGCACTCATCCCCCACTGCAGGCACACTTGCCCCTGTGCCTGCACTCATCCCCCAGTGCAGGCACACTTGCCCCTGTGCCTGCACTCAGCCCCCAGTGCAGGCACACTTGCCCTGTGCCTGCACTCAGCCCCCAGTGCAGGCACACTTGCCCCTGTGCCTGCACTCAGCCCCCACTGCAGGCACATTTACCCCTGTGCCTGCACTCAGCCCCCACTGCAGGCACATTTACCCCTGTGCCTGCACTCAGCCCCCACTGCAGGCACATTTACCCCTGTGCCTGCACTCAGCCCCACTGCAGGCACATTTACCCCTGTGCCTGCACTCACTTCCCTGTGCAGGCACAACTTGCCCCCATCACTGTTTAAAGCTCCCCTGCTGGCGTGCACAGAACAAAAATAAAAAATCATTACTTCACCTTCCGACGATCGCGCTCCCTTCTGCCAGCTGATCGGTGACTTCCTGCTTTGGTCTCGGCATCGGGTCATGTGACCAGAGTGCATCATGTGATCGGATGTCATCACTATGCACTCCTGATGCCGAGACCAAAGCAGGAAGTCACCGATCAGCTGGCAGAAGGGAACGCGATCGTCGGAAGGTGAAGTAATGATTTTTTATTTTTATTCTGTGCACGCCAGCAGGGGAGCTTTAAACAGTGATGGGGGCAAGTTGTGCCTGCACAGGGAAGTGAGTGCAGGCACACCTGATATGCACTGCACCCCTGTCCAGATCTTGGTGCTGGTTTCAGCACCAAGGTGATGGACAGCGGCAGTGCAGTGCATATTGGAGGAGGTTAATGAGCGGGAGCACGTGACCTCCCGCTGCCTCCTGAGGACCGTAGCCAGCCCGCCCCGGCTCCGGACACCACTGCACAGCTGCACTCAGCCTCCCCAGCACTAAAGAACCGTATATTCCCATTATAAGACGCACCCCCACTTTCCCCCAAAAGTTGGGGGAACAAAAGTGCGTCTTATAATGCGAAAAATACGGTAGCTGAACTAGAGCGGGTGCAGAGAAGAGCGACCAAGGTTATTAGAGGGCTGAGGGGTCTGCAATACCAAGACAGGTTATTAAACTTGGGGTTATTTAGTTTGGTAAAACGAAGGCTTAGGGGTGATCTTATAATAGTGTATAAATATATGAGGGGACAGTACAGAGACCTTTTTAATGATCTTTTTATTCTTAGGCCTTATTCTTAGTCTCTCTTTTCTTTTTTCTAGTGCAGTATTTACTGTGATCCAATTTCATATATCCCCTTTTAGCTGTACATATAGCCCTGTGTTTCATTGTAGTCAGTAGCCATTAGCTTTTCCATATTCCTATTATGTTTAGTGTTGCAGCAATTTCACTTCTTGTAATATATTTGTTTTTTTGCTTGCACCTAACATTAGGTGTTGCCAGTCCTTTTACTATATAATATTAGACATTTTTTTGGACTGTGCACCCTTCCCCTGCCCTGTAGCTACAACTGCCCCTCCATTTTGCTGTAGCCTAGGTCCTGGGACACACCATCCCAGCTGATTTTAACTGCATTCACACACTTATAAATTAATCCAAGCAGTAGTATACAGCATAGAGTGTTAGCATAGGACCCGGTAAGATGAGAGCACTTTGTCGTAGTTACCGGGCTCTTCCACAGTGGCGCCAATGTTGAAGCTAAGTCTCTCTTTTCTTTTTTCTAGTGCAGTATTTACTGTGATCCCATTTCATATATCCCCTTTTAGCTGTACATATAGCCCTGTGTTTCATTGTAGTCAGTAGCCATTAGCTTTTCCATATTCCTATTATGTTTAGTGTTGCAGCAATTTCACTTCTTGTAATATTTGTTTTTTTGCTTGCACCAGATATACATGAAGACTCATTTTCAAACAGTCTTGTTTACTGATGAGTGCTGAGCAACCCTGGATGGTCCAGATGAATAGAGTAGTGGATGGTTGGTGGATGCCACCATGTCCCAACAAGCCTGCGACGTCAGCAAGGAGGTGGAGGAGTCATGTTTTGGGCTGGAATCATTGGGAAACAGCTGGTAGGCCCCCTTTAAGGTTCTTGAAGGTGTGAAAATGACCTCTGCAACGTATATAGAGTTTCCAACTGAGAACTTTCTTCCATGGTACAAAAAGCAAAAACGTGCCTTTAGGAGCAAAATCATCCTCATGCATGTCAATGCACCATCTCATGCTACAAAGAATACCTCTGTGCCATTGGCTGCTATGGGCATAAAAGGAGATAAACTCATGGTGTGGCCACCATCTTCCCCTGACCTCAACCCTATAGAGAGCCTTTGGAGTATAATCAAGCAAAAGATCTATGAGGGTGGGAGGCAGTTCACATCAAAACAGCAGCTATGGGAGGCTATTCTGACATCATCCAAAGAAATACAAGCAGAAACTCTCCAGAAAATCACAATATCAATGGATGCTAGAATTGTGAAGGTGACATCAAAGTAGGGTTCCTATGTTAACATGTAACTTGGCCTGTTAGGATGTTTATAGAGTTAAATAGCTTTTTATTTCAGTGAATGTGACCTGTTAATGCTGCAAATTCAACAAATGAGCATTTCAGTTCTTTCAAACATATCAAATGTTTACAAACTCTACTGTGCGTAATAATTTGGAACAGTGCTTTTAGAGTTTTTTTTATTTTGAAAATTGTACTGTTATCATAGGGAGATTTCTTCAATAAATTTTGATGTATACTCTAATGGGTGATGACTTTTATTACACTGACTGTCATTTGCACCAACCATTTAGAAAAATCAGAGAAAAATAACATTTGCATAATAATTTGGAACACAGTGTTATGAGTAACCCGAATCCTGTATTATTGGTGCAAGTAGCAAATAGTAATGATTACACTCGTGTCGAGCCCCAGGCCTTGGGGTATTCGGGTATCAGGCTCGGTGGGTGTTTTAACGGGGATGTCACGGGTGGCAGCGCCTGAGCCAGTGGCCTGGGTGAGACTTCAATAAGGGGTGTATGTACAGGGGATAAGAGTTTGTCATGTGACGCCACCTGTAGTACCTGGTGATGGGTCACCAGAGCCGCCACAGTCCTCCAGATGTTGATGGTAGTGCGGCTGAGATAGCAAAGCTCCCTGCAGGTGGAGCTGATCTTCCGGGGCAGCGTTCCTGTAAGCAAACAGGTTGATGAAGATAACCACACAAAAGCAAAGTCACTTTCTCCTGGGTACTTTACTGTAAACGTTCCGCAGCAAAATACAGAGTCCACAGTTCAGTAAGTTGTTATTCAAACAGGTAGCCCTACGGGTGGCTGCAAGTGGATGCCAGGTGGTATGGTGGAACCCATGGTAAACCTTAATTGACGAATCTGTGTCCTTTCTTCCCCGCCTAGGATGAGTCTATAACCCAATGGCTCCTTGTAGGTAGACTTGGGGCTTCCCTCCCTCGTGGTGAGGAAGCAGGTAGACCGCTCCGTCTGGCAGGGTACCGCAGCCGGTAAACAGATCGCAGCAGCCAGCTGATGACTTGCAGAGATGGACTCTGGCCATTTCCTCAGGTCCAGCGTTCCCATGGTGGACTGGGGAATTCCATGGAGTATGGTCGCTCCACGCTGGGGTTCCCCCTTTCTCTCTAGGGCCCAGACTCCGCACGTTGGGCGCCCTCTCTCAGGATCCCCTCAGGGTACTCGCTGTCCCTTCGTCCGAATCAGCGTAGAGCTGTCCAGGTAAACCTTCCGCCTCGCTCCACACTCCAACTCCTCCGACTCCAACTCCCCTACTCACTAGGGACCTTCATGTTCCCCCTAGAGGTGAACATATCTCCCTCCCGGGTAACCTCCCACCACTATGCTAATGTGGGAGTGCAGGAATGGGGCCCACCCACCAACCTGGGGTCCACTTGCAGCTGAGGAAATTACACCTCTTTTACGGGTGCCATACGCCACTGTGACACCTGACTACGTGGGGCGCCACACTCGCTCATCACTAACTACGCACCATGTTTGTTGGGGAGGGGTTACACAGGGGCCATCCCACAAGTTTAAACTGCACTGCTCTCCCTGATGTCAGAACTCCTCACATACTCTGTCTTTCTATACCAGCAAAAGATATCCATTACATCTCGAGGGATATCGCGGCTCTCACAATATAGCTAGTGTGAAAAGCGCTGATGCTGCTGCGGTTATCTCAGATCACACAGTGGGATTCCCTGCTGTGTGATATCTGCTGTGTAACATAAGATAGCCTCAGAGAAGTCATGATGATGTCTGAGGTTCATGAGTGGGCCTAGAAGTATGGTGAGTGTGACAGCAGCGCTGAAGCTTGCTACATAATAGTGTAGAAATATAATGTCTGTGCCAAAATAGTGGGGCTCCTCTGTAAAACGGTTTGAGCTGTGTTTTGCATCTTTGGGCCCCTTTGAAGGTGTTTTCTAGGTCCTTGATATTGCCTCCCTTTGATTTCAATGGGGTTCAGACGTTTGGCAAACATATGCCCATTCAGTGAACCGAACCAAATCCAAACTTCAAAAGGCTCTCTCATCTTTAGTCACAAGTCCCATCTTCAGCTAAGAACCCACACCAGCTCTTCTGGAAGAATGTCACCACTTTGCCTTTAATGCTTTGCTCATAAAAGGCGTTCACCTTAGGCCCTTCCGACTACCCTTGGGCGATGGCATCTGTGAGCCTAATTTCCTTTGGAAATAAGATGGGTCTGGGTGGTTCATGCCTGTAAGGATACTTTTTGGGAGCAGGTAGGGGCCCCACATGGCATTCTCCAAGTAAAAGACCTCTGGCACGGGTTTTATACAAGGCAGAGAAACAGGGGCTTCTGCCCCTGCTACCTCCTCCTCATCATCCTTTTTGTGCCCCTGGATTTGCCGATCCACCGGCTGCAGCATTGGCTGTAGGTTTACTAAGGCCAGCAAA
>JARQOC010002550.1:0-24042 GCA_033576535.1 Allobates femoralis | reverse complement strand
AGTCTCCCAAGGTGGATGCTTCCATGACTAGGATTGCTGCGCGCTCCTTGTTTTCTGCCTCTGATAGCTCCTCGTTGAAGGATGCTACTGATAGACAGGTCGAGCAACTCGCCAAGTCTTCCTATGAGGCTGTGGGGTCTTCATTTGCCCCTAATTTTGCCGCAGTCTGGACCCTCCAAGCGATCACTATCTGTTTGGATGGTATCACTGATCTAGCTAGGTCCAGCCCAGAGGTCCTGGCTCTCACTGAGAGAGCAAGGGCCTATGCGGACTATGCCAGGACGGCATCTTTGGAAACTGCCACTCGCTCTGCTGTGGCCTCGGCCAATGCAATTGCGATCCGCAGGCTTTTGTGGCTGCGTCTCTGGGACTCAGATGCCACATCTAAGAAGATTTTACAAAATCTTCCGTTCGCTGGTGACAGGCTTTTTGGCACCGAACTGGATAAATTGATAAAGGATTCTGCTGAGTCTAAGATACCGCAGAATAAGCCTAAGCCACGGTACACCGTGAAAAGGAACCCTAAGCAGTGGTCCTTTCGCTCCGGTTCACAGTCATCAACGGCGTCCACTCGCTCAGACCGAGGGGGCAAGCCTGCTACTCAGTGGCGTTCCAAGAGTCGTCAGAAGAAGCCGGCGGGGGCAGCGGCTGCCACCCCCAAGCCCGCTTCGACATGACTCGCTATCTCATCCTGCCTCCCCACAGGTGGGGGCCGCCTGTCCCGCTTTCAGGACACGTGGCTTCTTCACATTCAAGATCAGTGGGTTCGAGACGTAGTCTCAAGAGGATACAGGATAGAGCTGACGTCACAACCAATACACCGATTCCATCGGTCGGTTCCATCTCCAGAAAAGGCTCAGGCTTTTTACCTGGTGTTGGAGGGACTCCGCAGAGACGGAGTGGTGGTCCCTGTGCCCACGGAAGAGAGGTTCAGGGGTTTTTACTCCAACCTCTTTATTGTCCCAAAAAAGGACGGCTCTTTTCGCCCGGTTTTGGACCTCAGTTTGTTCAACCGTCACGTGTTGGTTCGGAAGTTCCGCATGGAATCCCTGCGCTCAGTGATCGCGGCTGTGTCACAGGGAGACTTCCTAGCGTCCATCGATATCAGGGACGCTTACCTTCACGTCCCCATTGCACCAGCTCATCAGCGCTGGTTGAGATTCGCAGTGGGGGAAGAGCACTTCCAATTTGTGGCACTGCCATTCGGGCTAGCCTCAGCACCACGGGTGTTCACAAAGGTGATGGCCTCCATGATGGCTCTCCTGCATGCGCAGGGACACGCCGTCATACCCTATTTGGACGACCTGTTGGTCAGGGCGCCATCGGAAGACCTTTGTCGGGTAAGCCTGGAGGTGACCATGAAGTCCCTGGAACGGTTCGGGTGGCTTATCAACATTCAGAAGTCGACCCTGGTTCCGACCCAGTCATTGACATATCTGGGCATGGACTTCCACACGGACTCGGCCCTGGTGTCCCTACCTCAAGCCAAGCAGCTTGCGATCCAATCAGGAGTGCAGAATGTCCTCCTGTCTCCACAGTCATCCCTGCGGGTATTGATGAGACTGGTGGGTCGCATGGTAGCGGCGATAGAGGCGGTGCCGTTCGCACAGTTTCGCCTCCGTCCTCTCCAGCTGGAGATTCTTCGCAGATGGGACAAGAGGACGATCTCTCTGAATCGGCTGGTGACACTGTCACAACCGACCAGGGACTCCCTGCAGTGGTGGCTCCTGCCACTTCACCTGTCACGGGGCCGGTCCTTCCTAAAACCGTCATGGTTAGTGGTGACCACCGACGCCAGTCTGAAGGGCTGGGGGGCGGTGTTCTTGCACCACAGGGCTCAAGGCCTCTGGACTCGGTCGGAGTCGGCGTTGCAGATCAACGTGCTGGAGATCAAGGCGGTCTATCTGGCGCTACTGGCGTTTCAGAAATTCCTGTCAGGACAGCCCATTCGGGTACAGTCCGACAATGCGACGGCCGTCGCCTACATAAATCATCAGGGAGGGACCAGAAGTGCTCAGGCCCTCGCCGAAGTCCACCGCATTCTACTCTGGGTGGAGGAAAACGGCTGCCTGATCTCCGCAGTTCACATCCCAGGGGTCGAGAACTGGGAGGCCGACTATCTGAGCCGACAGGGGATGGACGCCGGAGAGTGGTCTCTACATCCAGACGTCTTCCGGGACATCTGCGGCAGGTGGGGCACTCCGGACGTGGATCTGATGGCCTCACGGCTGAATCATCAGGTGCCCCAATACATGGCAAGGTCTTGGGATCCCCAGTCTCTGGGGGCGGACGCCCTGATTCTGGGCTGGTCCAGATTCCAGCTGCCATATGTGTTTCCGCCTCTGGCTCTGATTCCCAGGGTCCTGTGGAAGATCAGGACGGAATGCAGAGTGGCCATTCTAGTGGCTCCAGATTGGCCCAGGAGGTCTTGGTACCCGGACCTGTGGCAACTGTCAGGCGGACACGGGTGGGCCCTTCCAGAACGCGCAGATCTACTCGCGCAAGGGCCATTCTTCCACCTCAATTCCAGGGCTCTCAGATTGACTGCATGGCTCTTGAGGCCTGGCTGCTGACATCCAGAGGTTTCTCTCCTACAGTGGTTGCCACTATGAATCGGGCAAGGAAACCTGTTTCCAGGAAGATATACCACAGAACGTGGAAAATCTTTTTTACCTGGTGTGCCTCTGGTGGCCGCTCACCGTGGCCTTTGTCTATCCCGACATTGCTGGCCTTCCTACAGTCGGGGTTGGAGTTGGGATTATCCCTTGGCTCTCTGAAAGGTCAAGTATCAGCACTTTCAGTGCTGTTTGACAGGCGCTTGGCGCTCCTCCCGAAGGTACGTCAATTTCTGCAGGGGGTGTCTCGGGTGGTCCCGCCCTATAGGCGACCTCTGGACCCTTGGGATCTAAACATGGTCCTGACGACACTGCAGAAACCGCCGTTTGAGCCACTGAGAGACATCTCTCTCTCTCGTCTGTCCCAGAAGGTGGTCTTTCTGGTGGCGATTACGTCTCTGAGAAGGGTCTCAGAATTGGCTGCACTCTCGTGCAAGTCACCCTTTCTGGTGGTTCACCAGGACAAGGTGGTGTTGCGCCCACGGCCTGAATTTTTGCCGAAGGTGGTTTCAACATTCCACTTGAACCAGGAGATTGTTCTCCCATCATTTTGCCCCGCTCCCGTTCATCAGGTTGAGCGCGACCTCCATACTCTGGACCTCGTGAGAGCTGTACGCATTTATGTGTCCAGGACCGCCTCCTTTATGGAGTTCGGATTCCTTATTTGTCCTCACGATGGGTCGCTGTAAGGGGTCCGCGGCTTCCAAGTCGACCTTGGCCAGATGGATCAAGGCTCCCATTCAGGAGGCTTACCGGTCTTCTGGTTTGCCTCTCCCGGTGGGTTTGAAGGCACACTCTACTAGAGCTGTAGGTGCCTCTTGGGCCTTGCGACATCGAGCTTCTGCTCTACAGGTGTGTCAGGCGGCCACTTGGTCCAGCCTGCACACTTTCTCTAAGCACTATATGGTGCATGCCCATGCCTCTGCGGATGCGAGTTTGGGCAGGCGGGTTCTCCAGGCGGCGGTTGCCCACCTTTAAAAGGGAACCATGTGTTATCCGTCTTGTTGAGGAACTCTTCCCGCCCTGGGGTATTGCTTTAGGACATCCCCATTGTCTGGGTCTCCCATTATGATGATCAGAAAAAAGAGAATTTTGTTTACGTACCGTAAATTCTTTTTTCTTGAATCATCAATGGGAGACCCAGCACCCACCCAGTTGTTCCGTTGCATATTTTGCACTTGTTCTGTTCTCTGTTGAGACAGTGTTTGCCGGGTTGTTGAACCGTCTGTGCACGGCATTCTTCCCGATGTTTCGGGTGTGGTTTAATTTCTCCTCGCAGCTTATGGACTAAACTGAGGATGTCTCCTACGGTGGGGGTTTATAAGCGGAGGAGGCGGTGTCTACAAACTTGTAGTACCTAGTGTGACCTCCGGAGGGCAGAGCCCTAAACCCCATTGTCTGGGTCTCCCATTGATGATTCAAGAAAAAAGAATTTACGGTACGTAAACAAAATTCTCTTTATACACATACACGATATATACACACACATGATAAATACACACACACATGATATACACACACACATGATATATATACACACACACATATGATATATATACACACATGATATATATACACACACATGATATATATATAACACATATGATATATATACACACACGATATATATACACACACATGATATATATACACATACACGATATATACACACACATGATAAATACACACACACATGATATATACACACACATGATATATATACACACACACATGATATATACACACACACATGATATATATATACACATACACGATATATACACACATGATATATATACACACACACATGATAAATACACACACATGATAAATACACACACACATGATATATATACACACACATGATATACACACACACGATATATACACACACATGATATACACACACACATGATATATATACACACACATGATATATATACACACACATGATATATATACACACACATGATATATATATACACACATGATATATATATACACATATGATATATATACACACACATGATATATATATACACATACACGATATATACACACACATGATAAATACACACACACATGATATATACACACACATGATATATACACACATATGATATATATACACACACACATATGATATATACACACACACATGATATATATACACATACACGATATATACACACACACATGATAAATACACACACACATGATATATACACACACACATGATATATACACACATGATATACACACACATATGATATACACACACACACATATGATATATACACACACGATATATATACACACACATATGATATATATACACACACGATATATACACACACGATATATACACACACGATATATACACACACGATATATACACACACACAGCGCCTTCCACTAAACATTGAAGAGATGGAGACAGAACATTTTGTTAAAGATTTTCTCTTTTTTTTATACCAGAAAAAAAAACTTAAGGGGTTAAACACCAGTCCTGGATGTCAGTAGGCCAACTACACTGGGCACTATGTGCTGACTCCCTATACACTGCCTCTATATACAATTATTGAAGCTGCACCTATATCTCTCCACGTTTTGCCTAAAATCCTATTCCTTACCCAACAACAGCTCTATTCTCCCCCTGCAGTGTCCTCCTGACTAAAGACTGAGAAGATGATCAATGATAATAAACAAGCTGAGTCCTCCTACACATCCCATATGCAGATAAGGTCAGGGAAACTTAAAACATAAACATGCTGCTGGTCTTGTGCCCACTGCCCTAAGGAAGAAACAATGTGTGTGTATAGCTTTAATTGGGGAAGGGGCTTCACGCCATGTGTTGGAAACTTTCTTTACACTTCCAGTGTTAGCTCACTTATCTCCTGGCTGCTCCTCCCAGTCACAGTCAGGCTTAATAAAGCTGCCAGCAGAGGGTAAAAAAAAAAAAAAAAAAACACGGCTCTCTGTCTCGTTCACTGTGAAGAGTCGGCTCTTATCACATAAAAGAGCCGGCTCAATGTGTCGGATCGTTCGCGAACGACACATCACTAGTAGATGTTACTAGATGTTTTTTGGAAAAAAATAAAAACTATAAAGTGTTTTTAAAAAAACTCCGATACATTTTTTTTTTAATGGTTCTTAGCGCATGCATTGGCCAATATATTCCAGCCCTTCAACCATTTCTCGGTGACCATAATTGTGAAGGGTCCCTGTCTACACTAAAATCCTCTCTCGTACTCTAGGGATCTCTGTTATAATGGGCAGGAGACATACCTCTTCAGATGGACCCTGTGGTAGGGAGGCAGGAGTGCAAGTCCAGTATCTATCTATCTATCCATCTTCCTATCTATCTAATCCATCTATCCATCTAATCCATCTATCCATCTAATCCATCTATCCATCTAATCCATCTATCCATCTAATCCATCTATCCATCTAATCCATCTATCCATCTAATCCATCTATCTATCTAATCCATCTATCTATCTAATCCATCTATCTAATCCATCTATTTATCTGTGGCGCCCCACCATGTAGATGCCACAAAAGGGGTACTGAACCCATAAAAGCAGTGTAGTTACCCCACTGCAAGTAGACTTATGGACGGTAGGAGGAACCCTATACCCACACCCCACACTAGTCATACAGTGGGAGGGACCCCTGGAGGGTATATAGTAGCCCCAGGGGGAGAAAGGAGGGTCTTTGGCCGGTCTGTCTTTGACCGTCGGTCTCGGCCTCCAAGGGTTGGAAGGTTAGAGAAGTTCAGGATGGGAATCTAAGGCACGAAGGAAAAAGGAAACTGAAGGGTGGATCCCAGACACAGGAAAGAAAGGAGAAAGAAGCTCGGGCGGGAGTTCACTCAAATTAAGAAACCGGGTATCGGAGCCCGCACCTGTGGCAACCTTTAAGGACCGCAGAAATCCGTTGAACCGGGGGTATCTCCAGATACGGCTCTGACTCCTAAAGCAACTATTAGAGGGGACCAGACCCGCTGGCTAACTGTTGTGCAAAGAGTCGCAGTGTCAAAAGGGCCACGGTGATCAAAAGAAGGTTTTCCCGAAGGGAGCAAAGGAAAGAGAAAGACAGCAGGAGATCAGATCCACTACACGAGATCAGATTTCACAAGCCACTGGGAGGCAAGGAAACAAAAAGGAACAAGGAAGGCACACAGTGAGGGATCCATCTACCAACCATAGAACCTACTTGCAGTCACCCGTAGCCATTTGTCTGCTAACATCATACTGCACTGTGAACTGTAATGACTGTTGAGTTCCAGTTAAGTACCCGGTGAAGTGACTTCTCCACTCTGATGCATCTTTTCTTGCACAAATTGATTCCTTTCACAGAATCGCTGCCCCAGCGGTCCAGTCCTGCCTGCGGAGGACTACACCATCATTGCCGCAATACCATCGACCACCGGAGGACTGTAGCGGAGCTGGTAAGCTTACCAGGTACTGCAGGTGGCATCACGAACTTATTTTATTTATTTCCCCCCCCTTATTCATTGACCACCAGGGCCACAGTCTCGGGCAGCCACCCGTGACCTCCCAGACTGAGCCTGAGATCTGAGTACCCAGCCCTGGGTGTGTCAAATCTATCTATCTAATCCATCTATCTATCTTCCTATCTATCTAATCCATCTATCTATTTTCCCTATCTATCTAATCCATCTATCTAATCCATCTATCTAATCCATCTATCTATCTTCCTATCTATCTAATCCATCTATCTAATCATCTATCTAATCCATCTATCTAATCCATCTATCTAATCCATCTATCTAATCCATCTATCTATCCATCTATCTAATCCATCTATCTAATCCATCTATCTAATCCATCTATCTAATCCAAAAAATTAGGTCCTGACCTCAAATCTTTTGTTCATCTTCCAATTAACGTTCTGTGAACAAGTAACATGGTTCAGTGTGACACCTTATTGAACGATGTCATTCATAATTCTCCTATTCCTGCCGCTATTTAAGATCGTTCACTCATTCTTCTCCGCCGCACTGGTGCGTTGCCAAATGCAAGATCGTTAACGATATCCTTGCGTGTGACAACACACCAACAATGTCGGAAGGATCGCAGTCACGTGACATAGGGAATGATATCGTTCACCTATATCCTTGCGTGTGAAGTGGCCTTCATCTTATCTATCCTATCTTATCTATCCATCCTATCTTATATTATCTATCCTATCTATCTAATCTATCCTATATATCCTATCTTATCTATCTTATCTATCTATCTATCCCATCTATCCATCTTCATATCTATCTTATCTACCCTATCTATCTTATCTTATATATCCATCTTACCTTATCTATGTATCTTATCTATCCATCTTATCTAATCTATCTAAAGGGCACTTCACACGCAATTATATAGATGAACAATATCGTTCCCTATGTCACGTGACCGCGATCGTTTCGACATCGTTGGTGCATTGTCACACACAAGGATCTCGTTAACGATCTGACATTTGGCAACGCTCCAGCTACTTGGGGAAGAATGAGTGAATGATTTTACAAAGCGGCAGGAATAGGAGAAATATGAACGACATCGCTCAATAAGGGTCACACTGAACCATGTTGCTTGTTCACAGAACGTTAATTGGACGATGAACGATAGATTTGAGGTCCGGATCTCACATTTTTGCTGACCGATCCAATAATTTATTGTTCCAACATTGTTCGTTTACATGCAACGACGCACTAACGATATCGTTTGAACGATCACAAATCCGTGACGTTTCAACGATATCGTTAACTGGATCCTGGCGTGTGACGGTACCTTTATCTTATTTATCTTATCTATCCTATCTTATCTATCTAATCCATCTATCCATCTATCTAAATCAAGAAAAATAGGCATCACTCCAAATTACTGTAAATGTGAAAAAAGTGGATACTTTACTGATCCTCGGTTGGCGACGTTTCAACAGTGACCCGTCTTTATCAAGCTAAAGATGATAAAGATTGATAAAGACGGATTACCGTCAAAACGTCGCCACCTGAGGATCAGTAAAGTATCCACTTTTTTCATATATAATTTGGAGTGATGCCTATTTTTCTTGATTTATGATTTCGATTGTTTGGACACTGCTGAATAGGTTTTGCACCAACTGTATAATTTTGGTAGTGATTCCCAATTTTTAAAAAAAAAAACATTTTTGCATTTTTTTTTACATTTTTTTCAAATTTTTTACACTTTTTTTAAAAAATTTTTTTATTTATCTATCTTATCTGTCTATCTTATCTTATATATCTATCTTAACTATCTTATCTTATCCTATCCCCTTATCCCTCCTTATCCTATCTTATCCTATCCCCTTATCCTATCTTATCCTATCCCATCTTATCCTATCGTATCCAATCCCCTTATCCTATCGTATCCTATCCCCTTATCCTATCTTATCCTATCTTATCCTATCCCCTTTTCCTATGTTATCCTATCTTATCCTATCCCCTTATCCTATCTTATCCTATCCTAGCTATCTTATCCTATCCCCTTCTCCTATCTATCCTATCCTATCTAGCCTATCTATCCTATCCTATGAGGCACTGTATCGCCAGCATTCTAGTCTCTACATAGACAGGCGCTCCGGTGTGTTCTAGCGCCGTCTTGGTTGATCAGTTCCGGCGAAAGATGGAACCTATGAGAAGAAAATATAATGTAAGTGATTGGACTCCATATTACATGACACTACTGTACAGTCACTGTGGCCAGTCAGCCAAGGAATATTCTCCATACAGAGGTGCTGGATTATTGTCGCCCATCATACAGGTGACAACGCCAGCACTGACAGCTAACATCTGCCCCACATGATTCTTCTCACTGACCGACATCACACAACATGGAGGACATTCTCACACTTACCTCCTTTCTTTTTGCATTGTTTTTTCTTCTTTTCTTTTTGTTCTTTGCCCACTTCAGATGTCTTTGTATTTTCTGATGTTGAGTCTTTTCTCAGCCAGCGGAAGATGAAACCTATAAGAAGTAAATATAATGTAAGTGATGGGCCTACATAACAATAATAATAATATTTATTCACTAAAATAGCATTATTAATTCTATAGAATATTATGTACATTTGCATCACTGTCCCCATTAGGGCTTACAATCTACACCTCCTATCAGTATGTCTTTGGAGTGTGGGAGGAAACCGGAGTGCCCGAAGGAAACCCACACAAACACGGGGACAACATACAATCTACTGCAGATGTTGTCCTTGGTGGGATTTGAACCCAGGACCCCAGCGCTGCAGTGCTAACCACTGAGCCAATCCATATTACATCATACATATTACATAATACTACTGTACAGTCATTGTGGCCGTTTAGCTGGGGAATCTTCTCCATACAGAGGTGCTGGATTATTGTCCCCCATCATACAGGTGACAATCCCAGCACTGCCCCACATCAATTCTTCTCACTGACTGACATCACACAACATGGAGGAGATTCTCACACTTACTTTCTCTCTTTTTGCCTTTTTTAGCATTTTCTGGTTCATGTTCTTTGCCCATTCCAGATGTTCCTTGTTCTTCTGTTTTGGATTTTGGGTCTTTACTCAGATTTATTGCACTTTTTTCTCCCCCCATTTCTGAGGTGTTTGGTCTGAATGCTTGTGAACTCTCTGGGGGGGACGTCTTCATGCTGGTATCGGTGGCAGAGACCTAAATATGGACAAAAGCGAGATATAATATACCTTTTCTTTTGAATTTATTTATGAAATACAGAGAGAACAATTAATAAACCATAAAACAAGACAAATCCTGCACTTTGTTAGGGGACAGTGCATTTTCTTTATGACAAATAGATTTTTTTTTTGCCCCACAATAGTTCCTTTCTAGTATTCATTCTTTATTGAATATCTCCAGTATGAATAAGTAATAAAGGCCAAAACTCAGCAATTTTATAGAATAATGAGAATCCAAGACTCTACCACTCATTGCTCACAGGAACTCCCCGGCTTCACGGAGCAGTGTTAGGCAACACCTTCAGACATAGATAAAAGAAAAAAGCTCCGATGCCGTTGTGCGGTATAAATAATGTCTTCTTTTATTTTCTCATGAATAAAAGCATAAGGTGCACCCCTTGGGGAACTAGACGCGTTTCGGAGTCATGCTCCTTACTCGTTAGTACTAATGAGTAATAATAATGATGCAACAAGTTTTCTTTGTATCTGTACATGTTATTACTCCAAGTGCAGGTAGACAGCTACAATGCAATGCGCCCAGTGCACAGGATACCAAATCAGCCGACAACAGTAATCCTTAAGTTCCTCTAGACCAGGGGTCCCCAACCACCAGACCGGGCCATGGGAGTCTGCGTGACTGTCCGCGCAGCCACAGACCACTACACACAGTGTGCTGAGGTCTGTGGTGGCTGAGAGCGGTGGATGCTGAACGCCCCCCCCGCCCCTAGAGCATTACGTTGTCTCGGGTCTTTTTCTCAGCTGTGTGCATAGATGTATAGGAGAAGTTTTCGGCCCATCACAGTGCATAAGCCGGGCCAATCACGGCCTGATTGGCTACTGGCTGTTGCATTGTGATTGGCCCGGCTGCTGCACTGTGATTGGCCAATGGCTTCTCATGTACATCTATGCATAAAGCTGTGGAAGTGAACAGAGAGGGTACGTAATGCCGCAGGTGCAGCATTATCCATGACCATGCCCCATATGACCAAAGCCCCGCCCACCCGCTGGGCCACGGAAAAATATACATTGCGGAAGTGAAAGTACCCCACTTGCCTCCGCCCAGCTCTTTCTGTGTCCGGACCCATGAAAATCACGGCCCCGGACACAGAAATGGCATCCGGAGGTCACATCCGATGCTGTCCTTTCCTCTCTGTGGGGTCCTGCAAAAAGCAGGATCCCGACGGACAGGAAGAAAATCGCAATGTGAAACCAGCCTAAGACTTTACCAATAAAGCAAGACCTAGACAGCATGGTGTCCAGAACTGAAGCCTCTCAAAAAAAGGCAATCACAGCCCTGAGATCTGATATAGACCTGTTGGGTACACGTACATCTTCCCTGGAGGAGAAAGTGGCTTCTCTCACTGATCAAGTTTCTACTATGGGCAAAAATCTGTCTGACACTCAAATGCCCATACAGAATATAGCCCTACTGTTAGATGACCAGGAGAACTGGGGCAGATTAAATAACACCATAGACAGGATTCATAGAGTATCACGCCAAGGCCCGATTTATGCTGCCAACCCACGTGACGCCCTGTGAAGGATTCTCCAGAGAAAAATAGTATTCTCTGTTCTGCCTGGTCATTTGGTGAGATTACCCTCGATAACTCCATGAGCGCGCACTCTAGCCATGGGAAGGATGCTGTTCCCGCTTTTACAGTGGATCAGAGAGGTTTGGGCTTCCTACAGGTGGGGCCATCCGTTCTACCTTACTGTCCGGAGAGATATTATGGCCACTTCTATCTGAAGACGCATGGCGAGCTCCTGGCTGTATTCCATTTTCTGGACACTTCCCCAATCTCCCTACCAGACTGGTTTGGGCTCCCAAGTGCTCCCACCCAGGGGAGCAGAGAGAGACAATCCTTACGCCCTCCCAACAGACAGGGGAGAAGACCAAGAAAAACCCCAAGAAGAGAGACCCCACCGGTCAGATGCATCTCTGCCATGAAGGGCGACCCACACTGCCCTATGGGTTTCTTCCCTAATCTTCACCGGTGTCTCTCACTCGGGAATAACCCTACTTTGATCTATGGGATATATTGATGTGTTTTTCCTCCTGTTTTAAAAAGCTCATAGATTGTCTTGATTTGCTGTTCTACCTGTGTTTAGCTATAGTACGGCATGTTTGCCCTGCTCAGGGTCGATATCTTGTGGTTCATCTCCCTCCCCCTCATTCCCCCCCTCATTACTTAACATTTATCATTATTAACTCGGGGTGGATAAGTGTTGGGGATGACGAGCTAGCGGAGTTCAGTCTTTGAAATCTTAATGTACAGCTGTGTTCTGGAGTACGTTGCCTTGTGGTTTTCCGCGTGTCCTAAGAAGAGGCATTTGTCTCTACTGTCCCCCGGAGCTTGCTGTTGGAGGCAGTCAAACCCGTTCATTTTTGGAACTTGACTTAAGGCCCAGTCACACATAACGACGCACCTGCGATCCCGATAACGATATGTGAGGTAGCGAGCCGGGGGACTCGCTTGCTGCGTAATGACGCCAACACGTGTGTATAATTTAGCAAATGTCTACCCGTTTATTACTGTCACGCTGGGGGCGGGAGAGGCACTCAGCGTAGGACCACGACGGGGGGGGGGGAATAAGGAGTCCCTAAAACTATGGGCACAAGAAGGAGAGGGTGACCCCTGGTCTTACTGGGGCTGACCCTGTCTGCCCTAACGTCCCTATACAGTTTCCTCAACTGTCGCCGACCACGAACCTCGTCCCTCTCTGATCCTAGCACTACCTTAGCTAAGGATCAGATGGAGAGGTTCACTAGACCCCTCCACTAACAACTAAAGACAACACAAGGAAATAACAGACAATGGGGAAAGAAAACACTTATCTTGCAGCAGATCACAGCAACCTCCACCACCTCTGCTTCTGCTGGAGCAAGTATAATGAGTGCACAAGGAAATATCACCTGCACTGAGGGAGGGCAATGAAACTCCTTATAAAGGTGGGAAGAACCTGCTGGGTCCTAGAGACCCAGGATACTGGTGTAGAAACCAGACCGAGCACAAGACCTTCCCAGCCGTCTCCCCATGATAGGGAGATCTTATCATACCTTCTCTTCATCTACACAGAAGGTAAATGCCCCTGAAAGACGGACCGTCCTCAACTCTTATGGCTGATTGGCCAACCGCTGGGACCGTCTGCGCGTGGCCTCTACCCTGTCATCCGTGCCACCCGTGACAGTACCCCCCCGTCCACGAGTGGCCCCCGGACACTCAGGACCAGGCTTATCCGGATGGGAACGGTGAAAAGCGCGGACCAGCCTAGCGGCGGAGACTTCCGACGCTGGTACCCACATCCGCTCCTCAGGACCGTATCCCCTCCAGTGCACCAAATACTGAAGAGAACGGCGCACCCTGCGAGAATCAACCACCTTCGAGATCTCAAATTCCAAATTCCCCGCCACGCAGATGGGCTCCGGGGGCAAAGGAGACGGGTTAGACGACGGCACATACGGTTTGAGGAGCGACCTATGAAATACATTGTGGATTTTAAGAGCGGGAGGTAACGCAAGACGAAACGCCACGGGATTGATAACGGCGGTTATCTGATAAGGTCCAATAAACCTGGGCCCCAACTTCCAAGAGGGCACCTTCAACTTCACATTCTTGGTAGACAACCACACGTAGTCATTCACACACAGGTCCGGACCTGGCGCACGCTTCTTGTCAGCCATACGTTTGTACCTGTCGCCTACGAGCTTCAAGCTACTCTGTACCCCTCGCCAAACCGAGGAAAGGGATGAGGTAAATCGGTCCTCCTCAGGAATTCAGGAAGGACTAGTACCACTAAAAGTACCAAACTGAGGATGAAACCCATATGCACCGAAGAACGGTGACTTGCCAGTGGACTCCTGAAGACGATTATTAAGGGCAAATTCGGCCAAGGGCAGATAACTCGCCCAAGTCTCCTGATTGTCAGAGGCAAAACACCTCAGATAAGTCTCCAAATTCTGATTCATACGTTCGGTCTGCCCATTAGACTGAGGATGAAAAGCAGAAGAGAAGGACAAAGCAATTCCTAAACGGGCACAAAAAGCCTTCCAAAACTTGGAGACAAACTGAGTACCACGATCAGAAACCACCTCGGAGGGAACTCCATGAAGCTTCACAATCTCACTTACAAACACCTGTGCCAGTGTCCGAGCATTAGGAAGTGCGGGCAGTGCCACAAAGCGAACCATCTTACTGAATCTATCAACCACTACCAGCACTACCGTCTTGCCTGCCGACGCCGGGAGATCGGTGATAAAATCCATTGACACATGCGTCCATGGCCTCTCAGGAATAGACAATGGCAAGAGAGAACCAGCCGGACGGGTATGCGGAACCTTAGCCCGTGCACACACACTACAGGCAGACACGAATTCCGCTACGTCCTTCCTCAACCCCGGCCACCAAAAGCGGCGAGATAAAAGATCGAAGGTGGCCCTACTGCCGGGATGCCCTGCCAATACGGAGTCGTGATGCTCTGACAGCACCCTGAGACGCAAAGATGATGGCACAAAAAGTCTCCCAGAAGGACAGGAGGCAGGGGCGCCCCCCTGGACCTTCAACACCTCCCCCTCCAGATCAGGGCAAAGAGCAGAAACAACCACCCCCTCCTGTAAGATGGGAACGGGACTTTCATGAGCACTACCACCCGGGAAACTACGCGACAACGCATCAGCCTTCACGTTCTCAACCCCCGGACGGTAAGTGACGGTAAAATTAAATCTCGTGAAAAACAAGGACCACCGAGCCTGCCGGGGATTGAGACGCTTGGCGGACTCAAGGTAAGACAGGTTCTTGTGGTCGGTAATAACCGTGATGGGATGGACAGCCCCCTCCAACCAGTGACGCCATTCCTCAAAAGCCAATTTAATAGCCAACAGCTCCCTATTACCAACATCATAATTCCTCTCGGCCGACGACAACTTCTTGGAGAAGAACGCGCAGGGCACCCATCTCCCAGGTGAAGGGCCTTGCGACAATACAGCCCCCACCCCCACCTCAGACGCATCCACCTCCACCACAAAGGGCCGAGAAAGATCGGGCTGACGGAGAATAGGCGCGGAAACAAAACAACGCTTTAGGGAGGAGAAAGCCCGGCGAGCAGACTCCGACCACTCGGAAAAATCCGTCCCCTTCCTAGTCATGTCCGTAAGAGGCGTCACCAGCACCGAATAGTTCCTAATAAATTTACGGTAAAAGTTGGTAAACCCCAAAAAACGCTGCAATGCCCGTAGATTGTCCGGTAGTTCCCAGTCCAGCACCGCCCGGACTTTTTCCGGATCCATCCGAAAACCCAACGGCGACAGGAGGTACCCCAAAAACCGTACCTCCTGAACGGCGAAGACACATTTCTCGAGTTTAGCATACAGCTTATTGTCCCGTAAGACCTGTAACACCTGCTTGACATGGGACTGATGCGTCTCCAAATCGGGGGAATAGATCAAGATATCATCTAAGTAAACAACCACAAATCTACCCACCAAATGATGGAATATGTCATTGACAAAGTGTTGGAAAACCGCAGGGGCGTTAGTGAGCCCGAACGGCATTACGAGACTTTCAAAATGGCCGTCCGGGGTATTAAATGCCGTCTTCCATTCATCCCCCTCCCTGACCCTAATCAGGTTGTAGGCCCCCCTCAAATCCAACTTGGAGAACCATTTAGCACCCACTACCTGACTGAATAAATCAGGAATCAGAGGGAGGGGGTACGGATCACGGACAGTAATCCGATTCAACTCCCGGAAATCCAAGCAAGGACGGAGGCCCCCATCTTTTTTCTTAACAAAAAAGAAACCAGCCGCAACCGGCGAGGTTGAGGGCCTGATGTGACCCGTCTGCAGACTCTCGGAAATGAAATCCTTCATCGCCTGTCTTTCCGGACCCGATATAGCAAACATCCTAGCCTTGGGCAGTTTAACTCCGGGAACGAGGTTGATTGGGCAATCATATGCCCGATGGGGGGGCAGGTCTTGGCACCCCTTCTCTGAGAACACATCCTCATACTCTGATAGGAACGGGGGCAGAGATACAGCAGACACCACCGAAAACGAGGTAACCAAACAATTCTCAGAACAAAAATCACTCCATTCCACAATGTCCCGGGACTGCCAATCCACTACGGGATTATGTTTAATCAACCATGGCAAGCCCAGGACAATGGGAGCGGGGAGACCGTCTAGAACATAGCAAGATATCGTCTCTTGATGCTGGGATCCAACCGTCAACTTAATGTCATGTACAATATGTGTGAGACTACCTTGAGCAAGAGGTGCTGAGTCGATGGCATAGATACGGATGGGGCGAGACAATAAACAGCAGTTAAGCCCATGAGCGTCTACAAAACGAGCATCCACCATGCTGACCCCCGCACCACTATCCACAAACACAGAAATACCCTCCATTGTGCCCTCCAGCGCCACCTCCGCACTTAGGAGGAAACGGGAAGTACAAATGGAGGATACACACACCTCCCGCTCGACCACCTCCACACCCCCCATAGTCACAGAAGGTCCAGGCCCCCCAGTCCGTTTAGGGGTGTAGGGACAGGCCCCAATAAAATGGTCCCCTTTCCCACAGAAAAAACAGACCCCCTTCCCCTTGCCCCGGGAGGTACCGGAGGAGAACCTCGAGGCCGCCGCTCCTCCCAGCTGCATAGGTTCCTCCGCACTCGGGAGGAACGACTCACCCTCCGCGTGACCTCCCGGTGACCAGGAATCACCACGAGAATGGCTCCCAGTAACAGGAGGTCTACCCCTCCGCTCCTGGAGGCGTCTATCCATACGAATAGCTAACGACATAGCCGCCTCCAGGGACGGAGGGGTCTCATAAACCGCCAGAGCATCCTTCAGCCTCTCCGAAAGACCCTGACAAAAGTGACTCCGGAGCGCCGGATCGTTCCACTTCGTGTCCGTAGCCCACCTGCGGAACTCAGAACAATATGATTCCGCCGACCGAGTCCCCTGGCGGAGATGGCGCAACCTGGATTCAGCCAAAGAGACACGGTCAGGGTCATCATATATGAGGCCTAAGGCGTCAAAAAATTCATCCACAGAGCGGAGACAAGTAGAGTCCTGTGGCACAGAGAAAGCCCAGGACTGGGGGTCTCCCTGCAGTAGCGACATAATAATTCCTACACGCTGCTGCTCATCACCAGTGGAATAGGGCCTAAGCCTAAAATATAATTTACAGGCCTCTTTGAACACAGTAAACTTATCTCTACCTCCTGAAAACCTGTCAGGGAGGGCAACCTTAGGTTCAGGTCTGGCCTGACCCAATGCTTGATTCCCCAAGACACCATTTTGCGGTTGCGGGCCCTGTAAAGCCGACCGAAGGTCCGCAACCTCCAAAGACAGGGACTGCAGCTGCTGGGCCAAAGCAGACACAGGATCCATAAGGACAGGAAGAAAAATCGGTTCCTCCCCTGTCCTTCAATTACAGTATTGGCAGGTGATAATGTCACGCTGGGGGCGGGAGAGGCACTCAGCGTAGGACCACGACGGGGGGGGGGAATAAGGAGTCCCTAAAACTATGGGCACAAGAAGGAGAGGGTGACCCCTGGTCTTACTGGGGCTGACCCTGTCTGCCCTAACGTCCCTATACAGTTTCCTCAACTGTCGCCGACCACGAACCTCGTCCCTCTCTGATCCTAGCACTACCTTAGCTAAGGATCAGATGGAGAGGTTCACTAGACCCCTCCACTAACAACTAAAGACAACACAAGGAAATAACAGACAATGGGGAAAGAAAACACTTATCTTGCAGCAGATCACAGCAACCTCCACCACCTCTGCTTCTGCTGGAGCAAGTATAATGAGTGCACAAGGAAATATCACCTGCACTGAGGGAGGGCAATGAAACTCCTTATAAAGGTGGGAAGAACCTGCTGGGTCCTAGAGACCCAGGATACTGGTGTAGAAACCAGACCGAGCACAAGACCTTCCCAGCCGTCTCCCCATGATAGGGAGATCTTATCATACCTTCTCTTCATCTACACAGAAGGTAAATGCCCCTGAAAGACGGACCGTCCTCAACTCTTATGGCTGATTGGCCAACCGCTGGGACCGTCTGCGCGTGGCCTCTACCCTGTCATCCGTGCCACCCGTGACAATTACTCACAGGCATCTAATAACCCGGGTAGTACATTAAACATTTATCAAAAGAACATCACATAATACATTACTTTACACAATACATTACATAGAATATTGCACATATACAATTATAGTAACCCGGAACCTGTAACTACCTCTCTGTCCCCATTGGAGCTCTAACAACCGCTCCCGTGGTGGCTACAGCCTCCGGCCTATCTACACGCTCCATACACATTTCACAGTACATAAGTTACCCAACACAATGTCTCCTCTGGGTTCAGAACAGGGATTAAGCAACCTGAGTAACGGGTACGCCATGCATCGCCAAGGGGCTCCTTGGCACAGATCCATGGAGAGAAAGCTCGTCCATAGCCTTCAGCCCAAGGGAGAGTGAGGACAGAGACCGGACCGGTGTCACCGGGTCCGAGGAACATGGCCGCACCGACCAACAACCGGCGGGATAGATTCCCTAGTTGCATCTGGAAGTCACACGGGTTAGAAGGAGCCCGGTAATCCCTTGAAAGACAGGGTTACCCAAGGCTAGGCAGGGACCAGAGTGTCGGCTCTGAGGGGGACTGAAGCTACACGCCGGCTCCCCAGACAAACCGGCGGGGAACACAGATTTCAGATCAGTGTTCCTATTACAGGGTTGGAGGCTCAGCAGCACCCAGGAGGACCCGGCTTGCTACCCAGACACAGGGGGAAGCCACACAAAAGAGACAGAGCTGCCCCCATGCGATCCGCTAGAAAGAACAGAGAGAACAAGCCGGAAAGGTTACTAAGAGAGAGTGAGGGGTCTCAGAGCGACAGCCTGGCTGTAGTGGGTTCAAAATGCCCGGAGTCATCTGTGTTAAGAACTGAACTGTGTTGTGAACTGTTTGAACTAAAAGAACTTGAAAGTAAACCCGGTGAACCCTGCTTCAGTCTCCCGTGTCTAATTCCAGGTACATAGAACTGTTTGCACCTTTTCACCCTGTCAGGAGCAGCCCCACCCGCGGTGGGCTCATCCACCTTGCTGCAGCATCCATCCATCCTCCTGACAGAAGCACCCTGCAGCGGTGGTCCCCTCTATTGACCACAACCCGTGGGTGGCGTCACGACAAACGACAACAATGCCCTGTATATATCTCCTTTTACTTGTGAGAACCCGGGACATGGTCCGAACCAATACTGCTGTGATCTCCCCAGCAGTACCCCGGTCCGGTAACTAGTACCCCCGTCCCAGTGGGCTCCACACACTCGTGCTGCAGCATCTAAAGTGGAGATGTAGATTCACGCTCTTGACAGCAGATTAAAGAGCCTTGAAGAGATGGTTGTGCACCAACAGGAGATAATAGATCATCAGTCCCACCAGATTCAATACCTGATAGAAGCTATGGATGATGCAGAGAATAGGGGACGCCGCAACAACATCAGAGTGAGGGGCTCCCGAAGACAGTCAAGCCCAGGAATCTCCTGTCTGTTCTGCATCAGATATTCTCCAAGGTTCAAAAGGCTCCCCCTAACAGTGAGGCCAAGACCCACAAACCCTGATCGACCTCGCAATGTCATTTGCAGAGTCCACCACTACCGACAAAAAGACACTTTCATGCAGAATCTCAGACAGGGAGCCATAGCAACATTCCGTTCACAGGAGCTACAGGTCCTACCTGACCTCTCCCGTCTTACTCTGCTAAAAAGGCAGGCTTTGAAGCCCCTCTTGGATGTCTTAAGAGCCAAGGACATACCATATACGTGGGGGTTCCTTTCCGCCTCCAGGTCAAGAGAGATGGCAAAATGTTGATAATTCATTCTCCGGAGGTTGTTGCACCCTTTTTAGCGGAATTTAAGCTTCCCCAGGTTGACATTGTCGATTGGCCAATGTGCCGTTTGGGTGATTGTTTGGCCTCCCGGGATGGTCTGGGGGGTGGCTCGGTGGCGGGGGGACCCGGAGAGGAGCGTTCTCACCCCATTGAGACCTTTCGAAGTAGCAAGAGCCTCCTTTCTGTTGCGCGTAGAGGGGATGGGATATTACTGCTGATGTGCCGGGATGGGGAGAGTTAAACATCCCTGCATTACATTCCCCCCAAGGGATTGCGCCTCGCATAGAGTCATTGTTTATATCCCCAACTTGTAGGGGTGTTGAGTTGGTCTTCAATACAACTATTAGTCTCGCAGCTCGTGTTGTGCTCTGAGCTCGTTGTCTAAATCCTTTTTCTGCACTCCTTTCCACCTCTGTATCTCATCTTTCCCTCTTCCTTTCCTACATTCCCCTTTCTGTCCCTTTCTTCCATCCCTCTTTTCTCCTTCTACACTAACTTCCTTGGACCTCCCCGCCTCTTCCTCTTATCTTCTTCCCCCTGGGCACTTCCCCTTTGTGATGGAGCAAATAAATATTGGATACCTCAACGTCAGGGGCATTAACGTTCCTCAGAAGAGATCCCAGATCCTATACAGTATGCATAAAAAAAGAATTCATATACTCCTGATGCAGGAGACCCATTTCAAAACGGGCTGTGTTCCCGTGTTGAGAAATAGATATTACGCCTCCTGGACGCACAGCTTAAACTCTGACTCGAAGTTTAAGGGAATGTCGATAGCCCTCCACAAGTCATTAAACCACACGGTTCTTGACACGGCTATCGATGGGGCCGGACGATATGTATTTCTGAAACTACGTATCAACTCCCAAGTATTTACAATTGTTAACTGGTACCTCCCTAATAGAGACCCTACGGGTTACTCTGCGAGCATTTTGTCTCTCTTATCAGACTTCGCAGAGGGGACGGTTGTGCTGGGAGGTGACTTCAATTTCACGCTAGAACTTGGGATCGACACTTCCTCTGGCCATGGCTTCCTACCATATATGAAAATCAATGCTTTTAAGAGATCCATCCAGGGACATCGCCTGGTGGATGTGTGGCGGGTATTGCATCCCACGGAGAGAGATTACACTTATTTTTCTCCAGCTCACTCAACCTATAGCCGGATAGATATATAATACTGGTGTCCCAGGGGGCGTTGTCGTGGCGGATGCAGGCCTCAATTCGCCTCTGCCCATGGTCTGATCACGCACCAGTTTTCCTCGCTATCGATATTCCAGATAGTATAAGGAGACCTTTCACGTGGTGTCTTAACAACAATCTCCTCAGGGACACCTGCTGTACATCCGAGATCCAACGTACCATTGACGACTACCTTCAGATCCACTCTACTGACCCCACGGCATTGCCCACACAGTGGGAAACCCTTAAGTGTGTGTTACCGGGAGTCTTAATCATACATGGAGCGAGGCTAAACAAATAAAGGGAAGAGGGGGTAGAGGCACTCCTTCTAAAAATGTCTAACCTAGATAGAAAGCACAAGCAATCTTCTTGCGCGGCTATGCTTGCAAAATTGACTAAAAGTAGAGAGGAGCTTAGGGCCTTATTAGACCAGAAATATCTCCGCTTTCGTTATAAATTGCAAAGACATATGTATGAATACTCGGACAAATGTGGCAGGCCATTGGCTAGAGTCCTGCATCCTAGAGAAGACCAAGGGCATGTCCCTTCCATTTCTCGAGTAGGAGGAGGCCACACACAAATTCCATCTTTGATTACCAAGACCTTTCAGGAATTTTACAACGATCTATACAACATTAAAAAGCAGGCGACAGGGGAGACTCGGGGAGACTTGGATTTGGCCATTGACAGATACAGTGCCTACAAGTAGTATTCAACCCCCTGCAGATTTAGCTGGTTGACACATGCGGAATTAACTTGGCATTGTGACATTTGGACTGTAGATCAGCCTGGAAGCGGGAAATGCACTGTCACAAAAAATTTTTTTTTTTTTTTTTTAAAGCGTTAAAAGTTAATTCAGAGGGTCATTTATTATTCAACCCCTCAAACCACCAGAATTCTGTTTGGTCCCCCTAAAGTATTAAGAAGTAGTTCAGGCACAAAGAACAATGAGCTTCACATGTGTGGATTAATTATCTCTTTTGCCAGCCTTTTCTGACTATTTAAGACCCTCCCCAAACTTGTGAACAGCACTCATACATGGTCAACATGGGAAAGACAAAGGAGCATTCCAAGGCCATCAGAGACAAGATCGTGGAGGGTCACAAGTCTGGCAAGGGGTACAAAACCCTTTCCAAGGAGTTGGGCCTACCTGTCTCCACTGTTGGGAGCATCATCCGGAAGTGGAAGGCTTATGGAACTACTGTTAGCCTTCCACGGCCTGGACAGCCTTTGAAAGTTTCCTCCCGTGCCAAGGCCAGGCTTGTCCGAAGAGTCAAGGCTAACCCAAGGACAACAAGGAAGGAGCTCCGGGAAGATCTCATGGCAGTGGGGACATTGGTTTCAGTCAATACCATAAGTAACATACTCCACCGCAATGGTCTCCGTTCCAGACGAGCCCGTAAGGTTCCTTTACTTTCAAAGCGTCATGTCAAGGCTCGTCTACAGTTTGCTCATGATCACTTGGAGGACTCTGAGACAGACTGGTTCAAGGTTCTATGGTCTGATGAGAGCAAGATCGAGATCTTTGGTGCCAACCACACACGTGACGTTTGGAGACTGGATGGCACTGCATACGACCCCAAGAATACCATCCCTACAGTCAAGCATGGTGGTGGCAGCATCATGCTGTGGGGCTGTTTCTCAGCCAAGGGGCCTAGCCATCTGGTCCGCATCCATGGGAAGATGGATAGCACGGCCTACCTGGAGATTTTGGCCAAGAACCTCCGCTCCTCCATCAAGGATCTTAAGATGGGTCGTAATTTCATCTTCCAACAAAACAACGACCCAAAGCACACAGCCAAGAAAACCAAGGCCTGGTTCAAGAGGGAAAAAATCAAGGTGTTGGAGTGGCCTAGTCAGTCTCCTGACCTTAACCCAATTGAAAACTTGTGGAAGGAGCTCAAGATTAAAGTCCACATGAGACACTCAAAGAACCTAGATAACTTGGAGAAGATCTGCATGGAGGAGTGGGCCAAGATAACTCCAGTGACTATGGTGAATAATAATTGACCCACACTTTTATGTTTAAAATTTATAAAAATTCAACTGAGCAACATAACTTTTTGGTGTGTAAGATTTATGCTTCTGTTAATAAATCCTACTCTTGTCTGCAGTTTGAAGGCTCTAACTTATTTGCATCTTATCAAACCACCTAAATCTGCAGGGGGTTGAAGACTACTTGTAGGCACTGTATATAACGGACACTGCCCTCCCTGTTCTCCCGGGGAGTACTACTTCGCTTTTGGACAAAGACTTCTCAGAAGAGGAGACCACCGCCATAGTCAAGGACTCCCCGTCGGGTAAGAGCCCTGGCGGCTTTACTCCAAAATTTTTTAAAATGTTTTCTGCTAAATTGGTCCCATTCTTAAATAAAGTGTTTAATGCCATCTTGCTCCAGTCCCTTGGGTCCCCCAGTCGCTGGAAGCTCATATAAGTGTCCTCCCTAAACCTGATAAGGACCACTCCTGTGTCGCTAACTACAGGCTGATATCCCTGCTCAATGTAGATGTCATATTGTTTTCTAAGACTCTGGCTAACAGACTTGGCCCTTGGCTCCCGGGTTTCATCCATACAGACCAAGTTGGCTTTGTAAAAGGTAGGGAGGCCAGGGACAATACAAATACACTGTTTAG
>JARQOC010002549.1:0-24047 GCA_033576535.1 Allobates femoralis | reverse complement strand
AAAAAAAACACAAACACTACTTGGACTCCATCTTTATTATTCATTCTTCGTCCGACGTAGTCCAGTGGGAAGGTCCGACGTAGTCCAGTGGGAGGTCCCGCGACGATTCTCAGTTTTATAGCTGTGAGGCACCGCCGGCATGATCCGCATGGCCGGGGTACATCACATGTAGGATCAGAGGATGATCCTGTGCACACTGGCCGGTTTTCCTGTGATGATAATACTGTGTGAACCAACCTGAACACAATGAGGTTTCATGAGACTAATGAGTGGCAGTGAGAGTGGGATGAGATCGAGGAGTCCATGAGGAATAGGATGTAATAAGTGAGTGCTGATAACCCGGAACACAGGGAGTTAACCTGAGCTGTGTGACAGGCTGATTACAAGCAGCTGAGGGGGTGTGTCCATGTGGGAGTGGCTGGCACGATAAGAGCCGGCCACCTGAGTGATTGTGAGATAGATTCTGGAGGCTGAGTTTGATCCTGGAAGCTGAGATTGATTCAGATGGAAGCTGAGACCAGCCAAGTGCAGAGCAGTCTGGAGGCTCTGAGTACATGATGGGAGCATGCTAGCTCCATGCCGGTGCCGAGGTCCGTGGTCGTGTCCGCACCTGGAGGGGGAAGCCGTGGTTGACCCGTGGACGCTAGACCGGACGTGGTTCGCCTCACGTCCGGGAAGGAGCCTGTGGCGATGCCTGGCGGAACCTGTGACACAGGTAGCGAGACCCGGATCCGTGCCCGGTAAGAAAGCAGTTCCCGAGCGATAGTGTGAACTGTGCACCTTGGGTGCGTAAATCATGTTAGGCGAGTATAGACCGCCCTTGGGACCGACTCAGTGGAGTCCGTTAAAGGTCCTGATGAACCGGAATGTATGTAGCCCGTGGAGGCAATTGTATGTAGTGTGCCAGGCGGGCATAGACCGCCTTTGGGTCCGAGTCAGAGTGCTCAGTTAAAGGACCTGATGAAACAATGTGTTTAACTATGTGTATGAGGGATTAGGTAATGGCCCTGAATGAGAGATGATGACCTATGTAAGACCCATGTATAATCATGTGGAGAGACAGTGACCCAGCTGGTATGGATGATGTTGGAGGCGTTCCGTCCTTGGGATGAGAGGGAGGCTTGCCCTGCTGCATGCAGAGGGTACCTGATCCCTCAACCACGACCTCTAATGGTGTGGGTGTGCCTGTGGTGCCAGAGGCAGGGGTAATAGGGCTCCTAGTAGGTAACGGATGTAGAGGTTCCCGTGCACTATGGTTTGCCAGTCCCTGTAATGGGCCATGGAGGGGCCACAGTCCATGGATGTGGGCTGTGAGCAGGTGTGTGATCCATGGACGTTTGAATGATGGATCACATACGGTATGTAAGGACCCGGTCAGGCAGGATTCCTGACTAGGGGTGAATGTATATCATCATGCTGGGGTGACTAAAGCCAGGCGGCAGGTACCGCCATTGGGACCCACAGGGCCCGTTGAGGCGTATGTAACGAAGGTCAGAAGCAGGGGTTAGAAGGGCTCCCGTACTGGGTAACGCGTGGTTAGGCCGGAGGCCGCAGCCCCACGGGTTACTAGGGTTTGCCAATCCCTGTTATGAACCCGGAAGGGTCATCATCGTACTGTAACGTATGTATAGTGTAAGTAGGCCGGAGGCCGTAGCCACCATGGGAGCTGTTGGTAGAGCTCCAATGGGGACAGAGATGGTTAAAGGTCCCGGGTTACTATAAAACGTTATGTGCAATATAAGTGTTATGTGATGTTAAATGTAAATGTATGGTGTATTTATGTAAAGTGTTTTTAATCAATGTGATTTGTGTTAAACATGCTACCCGGGTTATGTTGTTAATATGTGAAAATAAACGGGTAGACATTGGTTAAACTTATAAACACGTGTTGTTGTCGTTTTGCAAGCGGGTTCCCCGGTTGCTGCCTCACATATGTTGGAGAATGCGGGCAAGCCAGCCCGCTGAGTAAGAGCAATGATAACTCGGGGGTGGTACAGCCGAGGGCTGTGGTATAGTGGCACCTGATATGGACGATTCTGATTGGTGCACTATAAATGGACTTGGTTGCTATGGGCAACCGCACGACGCACCCTAGCATCTGGCCGGTGACCTGGCGAGGTCACGAAGACGTCGTACTCAAAGTATCGGGCGGCCCTAGGGGTCCCGAAGTCAAAGTCGGCGTGATCAAGGTTCCGGTGGCCCGAGGGGTCACGAAGTTGCCAAGACAACGCCACATCCGGATTCTATGAACTGTGTTTGCCCCTGCTGGTTTAAGCAAGGAGGGGGGAGGTTGGACAGGAGTCACAGGTATAAAAACCGGGAGCGGTGCCACAAGGTGTTGTGTGGTGGCCCGGCTCCTATGGCAGTGTGTTCATCCCCCACTGGTCTGAACAAGGAGGGGGGAGGTTAGGACACGGTTTACCGGTGTCCTAGGTGTACAAGTCGGCAGTGTGTGTGACCCTTATTCACAAGCCAGGAGCGACGCTGTCACCCGACTTTTCAGGGCCGTGTGTTTAACCCCTACCCACGGGTGTAAACAAGGAGGGGGGTATGTGAGGCACCGCCGGCATGATCCGCATGGCCGGGGTACATCACATGTAGGATCAGAGGATGATCCTGTGCACACTGGCCGGTTTTCCTGTGATGATAATACTGTGTGAACCAACCTGAACACAATGAGGTTTCATGAGACTAATGAGTGGCAGTGAGAGTGGGATGAGATCGAGGAGTCCATGAGGAATAGGATGTAATAAGTGAGTGCTGATAACCCGAAACATAGGGAGTTAACCTGAGCTGTGTGACAGGCTGATTACAAGCAGCTGAGGGGGTGTGTCCATGTGGGAGTGGCTGGCACGATAAGAGCCGGCCACCTGAGTGATTGTGAGATAGATTCTGGAGGCTGAGTTTGATCCTGGAAGCTGAGATTGATTCAGATGGAAGCTGAGACCAGCCAAGTGCAGAGCAGTCTGGAGGCTCTGAGTACATGATGGGAGCATGCTAGCTCCATGCCGGTGCCGAGGTCCGTGGTCGTGTCCGCACCTGGAGGGGGAAGCCGTGGTTGACCCGTGGACGCTAGACCGGATGTGGTTCGCCTCACGTCCGGGAAGGAGCCTGTGGCGATGCCTGGCGGAACCTGTGACACAGGTAGTGAGACCCGGATCCGTGCCCGGTAAGAAAGCAGTTCCCGAGCGATAGTGTGAACTGTGCACCTTGGGTGCGTAAATCATGTTAGGCGAGTATAGACCGCCCTTGGGACCGACTCAGTGGAGTCCGTTAAAGGTCCTGATGAACCGGAATGTATGTAGCCCGTGGAGGCAATTGTATGTAGTGTGCCAGGCGGGCATAGACCGCCTTTGGGTCCGAGTCAGAGTGCTCAGTTAAAGGACCTGATGAAACAATGTGTTTAACTATGTGTATGAGGGCTTAGGTAATGGCCCTGAATGAGAGATGATGACCTATGTAAGACCCATGTATAATCATGTGGAGAGACAGTGACCCAGCTGGTATGGATGATGTTGGAGGCGTTCCGTCCTTGGGACGAGAGGGAGGCTTGCCCTGCTGCATGCAGAGGGTACCTGATCCCTCAACCACGACCTCTAATGTGTGTGGGTGTGCCTGTGGTGCCAGAGGCAGGGGTAATAGGGCTCCTAGTAGGTAACGGATGTAGAGGTTCCCGTGCACTATGGTTTGCCAGTCCCTGTAATGGGCCATGGAGGGGCCACAGTCCATGGATGTGGGCTGTGAGCAGGTGTGTGATCCATGGACGTTTGAATGATGGATCACATACGGTATGTAAGGACCCGGTCAGGCAGGATTCCTGACTAGGGGTGAATGTATATCATCATGCTGGGGTGACTAAAGCCAGGCGGCAGGTACCGCCATTGGGACCCACAGGGCCCGTTGAGGCGTATGTAACGAAGGTCAGAAGCAGGGGTTAGAAGGGCTCCCGTACTGGGTAACGCGTGGTTAGGCCGGAGGCCGCAGCCCCACGGGTTACTAGGGTTTGCCAATCCCTGTTATGAACCCGGAAGGGTCATCATCGTACTGTAACGTATGTATAGTGTAAGTAGGCCGGAGGCCGTAGCCACCATGGGAGCTGTTGGTAGAGCTCCAATGGGGACAGAGATGGTTAAAGGTCCCGGGTTACTATAAAACGTTATGTGCAATATAAGTGTTATGTGATGTTAAATGTAAATGTATGGTGTATTTATGTAAAGTGTTTTTAATCAATGTGATATGTGTTAAACATGCTACCCGGGTTATGTTGTTAATATGTGAAAATAAACGGGTAGACATTGGTTAAACTTATAAACACGTGTTGTTGTCGTTTTGCAAGCGGGTTCCCCGGTTGCTGCCTCACATAGCATATGGGGCATCCCCCATATGCTATAAAAGCAGGTTCATTGTCAGGAGGATGACAGGTCATGAACTCAGTGAGTTCTTGACCTATCAGAATCCTCGGGTCACAAGGGGTTAACTGTGCTCTTTATGGCGGTCTCCACATCAGGTCAACATAAGTGGTGATCTATCAGGATCCTGGGATCACCACTGATGGTGATCTGATGTGGAGATCACCATGAAGAGCACAGTTAACAAGGGGTTAACTGTGCTCTTCATGGTGGTCTCCACATCAGATTACCATCAGTGGTGATCTATCAGGATCCTGGGATCCCACAGGGATCCTGGGATCACCACTGATGGTGATCTGATGTGGAGATCACCATGAAGAGCACAGTTAACAAGGGGTTAACTGTGCTCTTCATGGTGGTCTCCACATCAGATCACCATCAGTGGTGATCTATCAGGATCCTGGGATTCCATAGGGATCCTGGGATCCTGGGATCACCACTGATGGTGATCTGATGTGGAGACCACCATGAACAGCACAGTTAACCCCTTGTTAACTGTGCTCTTCATGGTGATCTCCACATCAGATCACCATCAGTGGTGATCCCAGGATCCCTATGGGATCTCAGGATCCTGATAGATCACCACTGATGGTGATCTGATGTGGAGACCACCATGAACAGCACAGTTAACCCCTTGTGACCCGAGGATTCTGATAGGTCATGAACTCACTGAATTCATGACCTGTCATTCCCTGGGCCGCACAGCAGGGGTTAACAGCGGCGCGCCCGTGCGCGCACACCAGGGTGCGCGCACAGAGGAGGCGCGCGCCGCAGAAGACAGCAGCAGGAGCCGCCGGCAGGAGAAGCCCCCAGGACTGGAGGACCCCGGGACCGGAATCAGGATCGTTGGTAGGTAAAAGTGGTGAGGGGGAGGTGGGGGGGAGTTTACTGAGGAACGGGGGGGTCTGCAAACTCCATCCGATGTGATGTTTGATCACATCGGATGGAGTTTAGAGGCGGCGGGGCCGGCATATGAGAAAGGGGACACCGGACACCGGGCACCGGGGGAGGGAGCGGGGGGTGTCCGGAGGCTGGGGGACCCAGAGGGGGACTAAGGAGCACCGGGGGAGGACATTCCCATGCAGCCTGACATGTGTGAAATGTCAGGCTGCATGGAGATGCAGGGGGGGCAGCGCACCGCCGCCATTTTTTCATTGGCAGGGGGCATGGAGGTGTGTGGGGGGGTGATCTCCAGCACAGGGAGTTTTGGGGGCCTTAGGGGTTAATGGATCACTTTGATCCGACATGTGTTTTTATGTCGGATCAAAGTGAAAGCATTTTTTACAAAGCACTTTCACTTTTGTAATGTGATGATCGGTAAACGGTGTTTACCGGTCATCACATTACAGGTGCGGGTACAAAAACAGCTAATTACTAATCTCTAGGGTGTCAGCTACAATCGGTACACTGACACCCTAGAGGTATTAGCTCCAGGGGCGGCGCTACAGGGCTTTTTCTAGCAGTACGTCTACAGACGTACGGCTGGGCTTTAGTACCCTTTTTTTCCGACGTCTGTAGACGTACGGCTTTCATCTAGGGGTTAATATAATCAGGACAAGAGAATTTTTTATTTCCATGTTTCCCAGCGTTATAGCTATTTTCTGCATTACAAACTAAGTAAAAGTCCATGCAGCACACAGTTACACCAATGATGCACAGTGCTAACAAGCCATATGTGTTTGAGGAAAAAATTCAAAACTTACGTTTTTCAAAAAACTCAATAATCTTTCTTTTAATCTGGAGTTCTTAGTACATACATTGGCCAATGTCTGCTTGCTCATCAACTACGACAAAGTGACTCCAGGTTTGATGAGCCCTATCTGACATCCAAGCCCTCCTTGTCCACCCCCCACCTCGCGGTGGGCAGGCACTTAGTTTGTTTAATCTCTGTGTCCTATGCTTGCACCAGTTCACACTGGTCTGCTGTGTGCTGTGCAGCTTTTCCAATTTACTATATTATATGGAGTTGCAGACTCCATTGCTGCAATGTAATTGCACCCTCATTAAAAACCTACAGGTGATGGAGGGTATAGATGGTGCCTGCCCACCGCGAGGTGGGGGGTGGACAAGGAGGGCTTGGATGTCAGATAGGGCTCATCAGACCTGGAGTCACTTTGTCGTAGTTGATGAGCAAGCAGACATTGGCCAATGTATGTACTAAGAACTCCAGATTAAAAGAAAGATTATTGAGTTTTTGAAAAACGTAAGTTTTGAATTTTTTCCTCAAACACATATGGCTTGTTAGCACTGTGCATCATTGGTGTAACTGTGTGCTGCATGGACTTTTACTTAGTTTGTTTAATCTCTGTGTCCTATGCTTGCACCAGTTCACACTGGTCTGCTGTGTGCTGTGCAGCTTTTCCAATTTACTATTTTCTGCATTAGATATGCTGTTTACTTAGCTAGTACATTGATTACGCTACTTTACGCAAATTGCGCAGCTATGCAAGTGGCCATAGAGAACACTGGTACTACTCAAAGTGCGTACACCAATTGCGCAAGTTGCAGTTTTACTGCAAATATCGCTGTAAACTGCAGATTTCAGGGTGAAATCACCAAAAAAAGAGCCCTAATTACCTCAGGGATTCCCCCTCTTGAGGAGCATACAGTAAAAAGATGGTCGCAACAGCGCTATCAGTGAAGCTCAATCAGGTTACCACAAATGGTGACTGAATGTTAAATGACACAAAATCTGCTTGTAAATGTTTATAATATGTTTTTAACACATATCCACAGTGAAAATAGTATTTTTTCCTTTCTTTTTCCTTAAAACTTGTTTGATAAAAGCTGCTGAGGTAGTATTAAGCAGCCATAGGATGTCAGGTAAAATTTCATCCCATTACCTCAGGTAAATAAATCTTCTGAGTAGTGAGGTAAATATTCATCAGAATTTGCCATAAGTTATATCAAAATGGTCCTGAAGTGATCATAGTCTTAATAAAATAGTTTTCCCCAGCATATATAGTCTTTAAAAGGGCATTTAGCCCTTTAGCTTCATGTACGGGTGGGAACACAGGAAAATACCTACGCCATTCCTCTTAGGCCACACCCCTCCTCCAAGAATGCTGAGTTGCATCCAAAGAACAATATATATATATTGTGGAGCATAGGGGAGGCAATATCATGCTTTGGAGCTGTTTCTCTTCCAAGTGAGCAGGACGACTGCTCCGTCTACATAAAAGAATGAATGAGGCAATGTATCGTGAGTGTTTGAGTGCAACCCTCCTTCCATTAGCAAGGGCATTGTAGATAAAACATTTCTGGGTCTTTCAGCATGACAATAATCCCAAGCACACCACCATGGCAATGAAGGAGTAGCTTCGTAAAAAGCATTTCAAGGTCCTTGAGGGGCCTAGCCGGTCTCCAGATCTTATCACTATAGAAAACCTTGTGTGGGAGTTGTAAGACTGTTTTGCCAGGTGACAGCCCCAAAACATCACTGCTCTAGAGGAGATCTGCATGGAGGAATGGGCCATCATAACAGCAACAGTGTGTGCCAAACTTATGAAGACTTACAGAGAACGTTTGACCTTTTTCATTGCCAACAAAGTATGTATAGCAAAGTATTGACATGAACTTTTGTTATTGACCAAAAACTTATTTTCCACCATATGGGCTAACCAGTGATTTTCCCAACTCCTCTATAAAAAGTCTTCTCTTAGGCTGGCTTCACATTAGCATTTGTGTCTGCATGCTGATGGCATGCAGACACAAACGCTGTCAAAAGCAGTGTTAAAATGATGTGTCCGCAGCGGATAATGTCCGCCTGCGGACACATCTCTAGGGAGCCCGGCAGCCAATCGGCGCTGTCCGGGGGCGGGCCGGAGGAGGAGTTCAGCGCCGGAGATCTCCTCCTCCCGGCAGCCGGTAAGCACCGGGACATGTCGGCGGGGAGAGCAGCTGATTTGACAGCTGTTTGAATCTCCCCGGAAGAAGCGAGGTGCGAAACGGACGTACGTGAGAAGGCACCTCATTGCAGCACAGCAGTTAAATATCAGGTATATGCTCCTACTATCTAATAACTATCTAATAGGATCTGGACGGCTGATTGGGCTTTAGATTACATTATTTGCTACTTTATAACACTATAGACATTACCTAAAAGAGAGTGAGAGTTTACAGGTGGCTACTTAAGATTGAAAGGTTTGGCTTATGTATCTAAAAGTCCTTTAGATCCTGCCAGTAGTGGATGTAACACGAAATAAATACTACACTATGGTGATAGAATGATCTGTTGAGTGTAATCATATACTATGCAATATATACTATCCATGCTGTAATATGATTGGTCCCGTATGAGGGAATGCTCTGTTTAATAATTTTAATATTTTTGGAAATTATGAAATATAAATAAAGATTTGGAATTTATTTGTATCTTGATATAATTTCATTAATCATTCCTGGAGTAAAAAGGGGTTTCTCTTTTTTCTGTTGAGTTATATGTCATTTGGAGTGACTACTTTTAAAAGGGAGTTTATTTTTCCCAGTGGTATATAGCAGCCACTGTGGTATACAGCAGCCCCAGTGGTGAATAGCAGCCACAGTGGTGTACAGGCCCCCAAATGCTGGCACTCGCCCCCCCCTGTTGTAAGGCCCCCCCGCTGCTTAACTTACCATCCCCGGTCTTCTGCACCACGCCGGTCTTCTGTGCTCCGTCCTCCATGCTCCAGTCCGGCTGCATCCGGGGTCCCCGGCCGTCGCACGATGACGTCATCGTTACTGCGACGGCCGGGGATCCCGGATGCAGCCGGACGGGGAGCATGGAGGACGGAGCACAGAAGACCGGCGGAGCAGAAGACCGGGGATGGTAAGTTAAGCAGCGGGGGGGCCCTTACAACAGAGGGGGGGGCGAGTGCCAGCATTTGGGGGGACCAGGTACCGTATTGACCCGTGTATAAGCCGAGGGGGGGACTTTTCAGCCCAATTTTTGGGCTGAAAAACTCAGCTTATACACGAGTATATACAGTAATAAAATGGTGGTTTGGGGGCTTGAAGGCTGTAAAAAGAGCAAACCATTAAACAACAGCATGATTACTTACTGTGTTTGGATACTTGGACTTCCAGGCTACTCATTAACTTCCTGGTTTATTCCCTGCATGGTAGATGCTAGAATGTATGGGCTGCTTCCAGGTTAGTGCACTGGCTCCAACAGACAATCACAGACAACCACTCTCTGTGAAATTATTTGTGATTAGCTGTTATGCCCCTCACCCATTGTGCTGGCATATGAGATTGGTTGCCATAGCAATAAACCTGACATAGTAGTAGTGTAAAAATAAATAAATCTAAAAAAAACCATACAGCTTTGCTGTAGTTGTGACTCTCTGCACAGGGTAAATGGACAGCTATGGGCTGCCACCCCAAACCACCTGCCTTTACCTTGGCTGGCAATAAAAAATATAGGGGAGCTTATTATTATTTTTTTTAATTCTTTAAATAAATAATAAATAAAAAGTATGTGGGCTTCACCCTATTTTTTATTGCCAGCCTGCCAAGGTAAAAAAAAAACAGCTGGGGACTGGTATACTCAGTGTGGTGAGACTTATTGACCCCCAATACTAAAGAATAGAAGCCCACAGCTGCCTCAGAAATTGGTGCATTCATTAGAAACACCAATTCTTGGCACTTTACCCGTCACTTCCTGATGCCCTGGTGCAGAGGCATAGGGTTAATAGAATGACAGCTGAGTATTGACATCATGTCTTTAAGCCCAGATTGATAATATTCAGGTCTCTATGAGATCTGCCCATTATCAATCTTGTGAGGAAATAGTTAAAAAAACACAACACTCAGAGAAAAATGTTTTTTTGAACTAAATCAGACAAACTTCATTTTCCAATTTATTACCCCAACATACCTCCAAAAGTAATTCACAATGATGATACCATGAAGCACATTCAGCTCTATACATCAAGAGATTGCAGCGAGGAAACAAGTGTCCTCCTGCTGCAATCTCTGCGATCACACAGACAATTGACTGATTGTTGACTAGACAATTTTATTGTTTTGCTGCTTTTACCCAATAAAACTATGTTATAGAAAATAGAACTGTTTTTGCATCGCTATATTCTGAGAGCTGTAACTTTTACATTTTTCTGCTGACATAGCTGCATGGGTGCTTATTTTTTGCAGGACAAGATAAAGTTATCAGCAATACCAAAGTTTATTGCATTTTTTTCCACTTTTGTTTTTGTTGGCATGATGAAAAGCATTGTATTTGGCCATTTTTTTATTTTGTTATGGTGTTCATGTGGCACCCCAGGGTTCGGTTGCCAGAGATACATCTGGGACAGAGAAGGATCTCCATATTAGGTAAGCCCGCACATAACTCCTTCCACTCCAAACCTGAAGGAGGAGCTCTACAAGCCGAGTTCAGGTGAGGTCCCCTATAAATTCAGGCTTTAAGGCGGAGTTAGTCAGTACAGTTCCAGGAAGTACTGTCAAGACATCCTGGTGATGGAGCTGTGCTAAGCCCGTACCAGTGAGCACTACTAACCTGCGTGAGGGACCCTAGAGCGAGGGTCGGAGGCAAGGAGTAGTGGTAGCAGGGGGAGTGGAGCCATACCTGTTCACCCCAGAGGAACAGTGCCCAGAAACCGGACACCGGAGTCCGTGACTGCAAGGGACCTGTCAGCCCTGCAGTAAAGATCGGAGGTCAGGGAGACTCCAAGTCTCCTGGCCACAGCAGCACTTGAGGCACAGCCATTTAGCAGAGTCCAGGAGAGCAGTGGATACAGCGGTGCCCAGCAGAAGAGCTCTCACTGCCTGCGGTACAAGTGGGGACAGCAAGAGCGGGTAAGGGCTTAGCTTCAAACAGCCTGGGACCTAGACACAAACAGCACAGCAGGGAGGCCTCATAACTCACCAAGTGTGGATATCCTGAACTGTTACCAGACCAGCCGGACCCATACCAACAGAGACTGTACCCTGGACTATACCTGCAACATCAGTAAAAGGTACGGAAACATCAACCTTGTCTGTGACTGTTATTGCGGCCCCTGCTCCTGCTTCCTCCATAGACTGTCTTGCAATCCCCTTAAACTACAACTGCTCCGTGGATCCCTCTCCACCTACAGGGAGCGCAACCATCTTGCTGCCCAAACATAACCCCGGAGGACTGACTCGCAGCACCAGTAATCATACTGGAACCGTAGTTGGCGACACAAATCACTTTTATTTTTATTATTATTTTTGCATCGACTCTTTAAAGTGACCACCAGGGCCACGGGACCGGGCACAGGTTTCAGTGAAATCCCCCGTGAATCGACGCCCGGGACAGGACACCCCACGGCCCTGGTGCGGGTCATTCACTGAAGGGATTAACTAGTGTGGCAATTTTACAGAGTAGGTTATTTTGAATGTGGTGATACCAAATATGTGAACTTTCTTGTTTTTATTGCCTTTATATAAGATATATATTGTTTTATTATTATTTTTGCTCTTTATTTTATGATTTGTTTTTTATATTTTGGAAAAAAAAGTTAAACTTTAAACTTAATTAAACTTTTTTTTTACTATTTTACCTAATTCCAAAATGGAACATCAACTTTTCCTAATCTGATTGCTGATATAATACTTTGCAATGCACGCAGTCAGAAGGCACATCAGGTCTTGCTCAAAGCAGGGCCTCATACGCCACCCTACCTGGGTGATCACATGGCCAATATTCCACCCGCTGTCACCATGTAGACCAATGGTACAATGCGGTTGCAATCAAATTTGTGTCGATCAGAGAAAAGAGCGAGCCCACTCCCTTTACGAGCAGATTTGTGCTGCTGTCTCTACTAACAGTGGCTTAAGAGGGGTTAGGGTATGTGCGCACGGTGGGTGGGTTTGTGGCGGCGGCGGCTGGGCGGAACCCGACAGGAAGCTCCGGAGCCGTCCACCGGCTTCCTGTCGGGTATGTGCGGCGGGAGACGGGCGGGTGACGGGCGGGTTAGCGCCGGCCGTTCTGCAGCGGCTGGAAGCAGCACATGATTCTGCTTGCAGCCGCTGCAGAACCGGCCGGATTATAGAACAAGCTCATTCTTTGCTAACCCGCTGGGAACCCAGCGGGTTAGCAATGGATGAGCATGTGTAAACCGCCGCTGTGTGCACAGCGGGTGTCGGTTTACATAGGTTTCTATGTTAATCCAAACGCCGGTTTGGATTAACATAAATTTACATGAAATTTATGTAAACCGACCGGCGGTTTACACACTTAATCCGGCCCTAACCCGACCAGTGAGCACATACCCTTAAACGCCTATAGTCAGTGTTAGCACTGATCTTGGGCGTTTCTCAGGTATGACATATAGCTGACAGCCGTTGATGATTTAGCCGGTTGTACTTGTGAGCCAGGGCGATCATGGTCGGTTTTCGGGAATATACCTCCCACAGCAACGCGCATATGTAGGGTTGATGTCATGAAGTAGTTAAAAAAAAATACTATTTTATAAAGCTGACAGTTGTTCCATACATATTGGATAAATTATTATTTTTTTGCAAGTTACAGATTTGTGACTCTTGTCGTTTACTGCAGCCATATGACTTTTGGGCGTAATGAAGCCATCTGAGCTGTGAGTCTATGACAGAACCCATTTTGAATAGATTTTATTAAATCAGAGCAGATCTGTTTAACCTGTAATGGGGGTCTGTCATGTTTCTGTCAGTTTCTGGTATATTTGATGGCAGAAACAGTAGTGGACACTAAGCTATTCTTGTCATGCAATATACCAGGACCCTGACGGTGTTAGCATAGTCTTACACATAATGTAAAATTACAATATAGCCTAAAATAAATATCTACAATCCTATAATGAAATATACCCAGCACATGTGTACTGAGTGTTATGTAGAAATACTGTACTTTTGGGTTCTTTTTAAAAAAATATGTAGTGTTTAATAAGAATGAAATATTCATCACCCTGCCAAAAAAGAAATATAATAATTTCCTAATGAAAAATAATTAAATGCAGTGTATTATATAAGAAGTGATGATTAAAGAGACTCTGTCAGCAGCTTTTTGCTATGTAAGCTGAGAACAAGTTGCAGCAAGAGTTAAAACACAAAAAGCAACTTTACCTCTCTTATTAGACTCTGTGCAATTGTTTACTGAAGGCGTTATTACCCTGTGGCTACAATTACAGAACCATTTTATCAGGTGCATGGCAGTCAGACACGCCCCTGCTGTGATTGACACCTCACTGTTAATGCACAATTTCTATTCAAAGCCGGGCGTGGGGCGGGGCAGCTATCTCAATTCTGCTGTGTTCCTGGAACTAAATGTGCTTTGGCAGTGTCTCAGCGGCTTCAGACTATAATTTATGTGATATATAGTTGGATACAGGGTTTCTTTGCCTACATTATAATACTGTCAGATTAGTTAGAAAAGAACTTCTGACAGATTCCCTTTAATAATGTAACTCTTAGGCTAGGGTCACATTTGAGGGTGACGCCAGCGCTAAAATCTTTGAAAAGCAGCCGAAGCACATAGGGTTGATGCTATGCGCCGCGAGTGAACCAGAGCCCTATAGAAACCCGCTGTTTACCTTAGCAGCGGTCACACAGGGTGTGTGCTTTAGCACAGCGCACAGAAAACTCTGTCTGCAGCGTTTTTCTGTGCGCTGTGATAAAGCGCATGTCCTGCAGCTTGGTGTGTGACCGCTGCTAAGGTAAACAGCGGGTTTCTATGGGACTCCAGTTCACTGGCAGCGCACAGCGTTAAAGATTTTAGTGCTGGCGTCACCCTCAAATGTGACCCTAGCCTTACTACTACAAATCACTGTGAAGTGAAAGTTCATTTTCATAGATTGACAACACTAGGCAACTGCAGATTAGTGGTCATTTAATAGCTTGTTTAAACAGACAGAGCTCAGTAAGGGATGAGAAAGCATTGTTCTGTAGTCGATTGTGCTCTGCATATATACGTTAGAATCACAGCAGCGTGAGCCACTAGGCTGAGAAATCAGTTTAAAACCCAGTTTTTGGCGGCCTGAGAGCAAAGCGTTAACGTAATTTAACGCTATGCTGAGGCTACATATTCATCCCTATGGTTACTGGACGCCTCGCGCAGCCGGCAGCTTCACCCAGATGGACTGGATATGCGACATTGCTGAGTGCACAGGAAAACGCTGCAAACCTCGTTTCCTGTGCGCTCAGCAATAGCGCATATCTGGTCCTTGTGTGTGAAGCTGCCGGCGAGCAAGGCATCCGATAACCATAGGGATGAATATGCAGCCTGAATATAGCGTGAAACTACGTTAACGCTATGCTCTCAGGCCGCTAAAATCTAGGTTTTAAACAGATTCCTCAACCTCAGGGCTGATGCTAGTGTGACCCTAGCCATAGGCTACCATTGTTCTTGGTAGTGCAAATCCTTTTTTACACTGGACCAGGGTTGGTCTGGGGAGTCTGGGGCCCACAGGGGGCACTGGCTCTACAGCTCTATGCAAATATTTGCTTGATGTTATCCTCATTATAGTGGAGTGCCAACAGTAAAATACAGGCGCCTCTTGAACATCTACTGTGCGCTCACCATTACTAGGATGTACAATTACAGTAGTTTGCATTAAAATATGTTTGTTGGTGGAAACAAGTTTTCAACTATCCATGGGATATACAGGATCAATGATAACTTATTAATCAGTGTAATTCAACCATTGGAAACCACATTGATTGTAAGAATAAGGAATTTTTATCTCTGGCACTTTTAATCCCATTTTAAAACAGTGGCAGGCCGGGATATGTGACCGCAGCACTATTCATCCTCTTTGGGTCTTCCAGAAAAAGCCAAGTGCAACACTCACATAAACATAGGGAATGAACTGATCAGGGATCGAGTTGCACTAGAGCTTCAGTCTAATGGGGATGAAGGTTTCCATGCTGGCGATCCTTGCGGGTTCCAACAGTTGGACCCCTACCTATCAATAAGGTATCAATTATCCTGTGGAGAGATACTTGATTTCACTAGAGAACCCTATCAGGGCATCTCTGCCTCCATGAAATAGTCATTGGACAGGGAGTGATTAAAATTCCTAGTATTTAATCTCTAATGGAAATAATCTTCTAAATAGTATGAGAGAACAAATGACTGCAATGCAAAACAATCCAAAATACCAAGACTAATAATGCTACCTACATGGAAGAAGTAACTTTACGCCATGATCACACCACATATTAGAACCACATGGTTATTGAATAATACCACATACAGGAGAGAAATATCACCACAATGTGACCAAACAACATAATAACACTACATAGTGAACGAATAATACCACCACCACACCATGACCAGACCACGTGTTACAACCACATAGTGACCCATTATTAGAATGCTGATCATGAGCCAAACCTACAATATTACTGTAATAACACTAATAATACCACCAGTATACGCAGGAGCTATGTATAATATGAAACGTATCCAGGTTATACAGAGATCACCGGTGATATTATACACAGCAGCTCTGTATAAAGTGTACAGTGTATGGCGAGGGGGAATTTTAATCAAAATTGAAAAAAAAAACATAAGACACAAGAATGGCATTTTTTATACTTAACATACCGTATAAAGGTACTAAGCATATTAACGTATAGCTTGTATCTAAAAGGACAATGTGCTCTGTGCTTCTAATTTAGGACCGATTAACAGTATCTAAAAGCGTATATGACAAATCACTATGTAATTGTCAGATGTGCCAATATATATTTATATTGATTACTTTTTGATAATTAAGTTCTGTTATCTGTACTCAGTAGAGGTGTACATGAGTTTTGACTTAACAGACTGACTTTTAATGGATCTTATTGTGCCTAAAGGCTGTGTTGTTCAATTATATCTGTATATGCCTTTGCCCATTTAAACAGGATTATGTAGATCATTTCCTTTCTAGAGCATTTGAAGCAAATAAATGCTGCAGTCGGTCCTAATACCTGAACAGCTACCAAAATAAGTGACCTAATCATTTAAATAAAGAGTCTAATAAAAGTTAAGGTATATTGTAATATTTATTTTCATCAATGGTCCTCAAGTCATTGCTGCTTAACCATTACTGGATCTGGATGCGCTCAAAAAAAGAAAATAGAATACCGTATATACTCGTGTATAAGCCGAGTTTTTCAGCCCAAAAAATGGGCTGAAAAGTCCCCCCCTCGGCTTATACACGGGTTAATACGGTAATCCTATGGTGGGAGGGGGCGCGGGGGGTGGAGGGGCGCTGCGCAGTATTCCTTACCTTGTCCCCCGTTCTGCAGTGCTTTCCGGTGTCCTCCGTGCTCCGTTCCCGGTCTGCTGGGCCTTGTGGTTCCTCCTGGTTCCTCATCCTTCGGTTCCATCATGGGGGCTGCCATCTTGCTTGTTCTCTCCGCCCCCGGCCAGTGATGTCAGAGCAGGCCGCGCTGTGATTGGCTAGCACCCGTGATCACATGTCACGAGTGCTAGCCAATCACAGTGCGGCCTGCTCTGACATCACTGGCCGAGGGCGGAGAGAACAAGCAAGATGGCAGCCCCCATGATGGAACCGAAGGATGAGGAACCAGGAGGAACCACAAGGCCCAGCAGACCGGGAACGGAGCACGGAGGACACCGGAAAGCACTTCAGAACGGGGGACAAGGTAGGAAGTTGTGTGTGTGTGTATGTGTGTGTATGTGTATATATGTGTGTGTGTGTGTGTGTATATATGTGTGTATGTATGGGTATGTGTATGTAAGTAGGCTGGCTGCCAATATAAGCCATACCTCTGGGGCTGCTGTATATACTTCTGGGGCTGCTGGATACTACCACTGGGGCTGTATATACCTCTGGGGCTACTGTATAATACCACTGGGGCTGTATATACCTCTATGGCTACTGTATACTACCACTGGGGCTGTATATACCTCTGGGGCTGCTGGATACTACCACTGGGGCTGTATATACCTCTATGGCTACTGTATACTACCACTGGGGCTGTATATACCTCTGGGGCTACTGGATACTACCACTGTGGCTGTATATACCTGTGGGGCTGCTGGATACTACCACTGGGGCTGTATATACCTCTGGGGCTGCTGGATACTACCACTAGGGCTGTATACACCTCTGGGGCTACTGGATACTACCACTGGGGCTGTATATACCTCTATGGCTACTGTATACTACCACTGGGGCTGTATATAGCTCTGGGGCTGCTGGATACTACCACTGGGGCTGTATATACCTCTGGGGCTACTGGATACTACCACTGGGGCTGTATATACCTCTATGGCTACTGTATACTACCACTGGGGCTGTATATACCTCTGGGGCTACTGGATACTACCACTGGGGCTGTATATACTTCTGGGGCTGCTAGATACTGCCACTGGGGCTGTATATACCTCTGGGGCTGCTGGATACTACCACTGGGGCTGTATATACCACTGGGGAGGCTGCTGTATACCACACGGCTGGGGGCTGTATACCTGTGCTGGGGTCCACCCTCGGCTTATACACGAGTCAATAGGTTTTCCCAGATTTTGGGGGCAAAAGTAGGGGGGTCGGCTTATACACGGGTCGGCTTATACACGAGTATATACGGTAAGTCATTTTTAGGGCTCAGATACATGGGCATTGAAATCCTTAGGTGCAATGCAAAAAAATCTAATGGTGCAAATGCAAGTCAATGGGTGTGATAAAAAATTGCCGCCATGCCCTATGCTGCTGGACCAACCACTTTAGGCCAGGAGATCAGTACCCATCATTCAGTTTTGTGCGCCCTGACTGCCCTATAGTCACCGCAGGGCCATTCTCCACTTAGCAGGGAGATTGGTGCCCATCATGTGGTCCCACTTGCTTATCCAGCCGCCAATCCCTCACCGCCTCCCAGTACTCCGTCCTCCTCCTTCTCCTTTTTGAGATCTGCATCATTACTGCAGGGCCTTCAGGGGCATATTTAGGTCATGCCCCTCACCAACTCACTCTTCTTAAAGGGCCAGTACACCTTTTCTTAATTTTACATCTAATCACCTCTCAGCCCATCACTGTGTGATATTTAAGGCACCTTCCATTAAGGGAGGTGCCTGAGCAATACCGCCTGTCCCTAGCTGTGTTGCTTTTGCTCAGGTCTCTGTCCTGTTCCCTTCGTAAGTAATTGCCTTGGGTATTACCAGTTTAACTATACCTCTTGCTTCGCCTAGAAACAGCCACGTGTGCCTGAGGACCATCTCGCTAGTACACTACTTCTCCAACCTGCTTTGCACCTACCACGCCACTTCAGAGCTCGTTACAAAAGCACTTGCCTGTTCTAAGGTTCACTACATCCATTGTGCCTATTCCATTGGCCAGAGTGCTGCCTCTCCAGCTCTGGCATCTTGACTCCTGGACTACGTCTCAGTTGCCTCGTTGTCTGTGCCTGCTCTTTATTGACTGTAACTTATCTATGTGTTTCATCTTGGCGAGATTACTCATTAAAGACTTTGCTTTATCACTACCGGCATCTCCAGCTTGTTCATGTCTACGGGTCAGCCTCCACATCTGTATTCTACTGGATCCACATTACCACTCTCACACCTCTGTGTACCTTACAATTGCACAGCACACTCACAGCGTTTTTAGCATGGTCTTTGTGATTCTGAAAACAGAAAAGAATAGACAGATAGAAAGAATAGATAGATGGTAGGAATAGCTAGAACATTTTACCAGTCTCCCACTGCTTGCTTCTGGGGTTGCCCATTAAGCTTCCACAGAACAGTAATGGTACCTTCACACGCCACAATATCGGCTGGCGATATGAGGCAATCTAATGTGCGCGTGCACGTTTTCATGCTCGCCTCAGATCGCCGATGGTGGCATTACACGCCGCAATTGCGCCCTGAAAGTAAGGCGATGTATTGCTCCGGAAATCGCCACATGTACAGCGGAAGCAATCCTGCCTAATCCCATCCCCGGTTCACACGCCGCAATCTCAAAGGCAATGTGGGCGTACATATTCAGCGCGGTGATGAGATAGGCGTGCTGCAGTGGTTTACACCGCTCCATTTACGCTCTCATTGGACAACACAACAGCGTTACGATTGGTTACCCTGCTCTGGAAGGCTGGCTAATATATGACGCCATTGCCATTGTGTGGTGCTGGACGGACAGCTCATCAAATATGGCGCAGTGTCAATTGACAGCCAATGGGAACACAGTAGCCCACACCAATCAGTTCACATGGGGCGCGGACTAAAGCACGCTGTGGCACCCTATGGGAAATCATAGGCGACGCTGATTCCATCACTATCGCCCTATCACACGCCACAACACGGAAATATTGCCTTCATGATTGCGGCTGATTTCAGAGCAGTGCTCAGGAATCAGGCGACAGGCGAGAGGCGGTTTATCGCCGAGAAATTCCCCAATCACATGTCGCAACTGTGAGGCAATTTCACAGCGATTGCTCCAGTACGACGTATCGCCTTTAGGATTCCCAGGCGATATTGCGGCATGTGAAGGTACCATAATGGTACCTTCACATGCCGCAATATCAGCTGGCGATATGAGGCGATCTAACGTGTGCGTGCACGTTTTTCATATTTGCCTCAGATCGCTGATGGCGGCATTACACACCGCAATCTCGTCCTGAAAGTAAGGGGATGTGTTGCTCTGGAAATCGCCTCACGTACAGTGGAAACAATCTTGCCTCATTCCATCACCGCTTCACACACCGCAATTCCAAAGGCAATGTGGGCGTACATGTTCAGGGGTGTGAGGAGATATGCATTTCACAGTGGTTTACACTGCACCCCATACGCGCTCTTTGGACAACGCAACAGCGTTAAGATTTCTCAGCCTGCTCTGGAAGGCTGGCTAATACATGACACAATTGAAGATATGTGTGTTGCTGAACGGACAGTTCTTCAAATATGGCGCCCTGTCAACTGTCAACCAATGGGAACACAGTATCCAACACCAATCATCGCAGACAGGGCATAGACTACAGAACGGTTGAGGCACGCCTACGGGAAATCCTAGGCAACGCTGTTTCCATCACTATCGCCCGTTCACATGACACAACACGGAAATATCGCCTTCATGATTGAGGCTGATTTCAGAGGGGTGCTCAGGAATCAGGCGAGAGGCGATCTATCGCCGCGAAATTCCCCAATCACACGTCGCAACTGTGAGGCAATTTCACGGCGATTGCTCCAGGGCGACGTATCTCCTTTAGGATTTCCAGCCGATATTGTGGCATGTGAAGGTACCATAAGACACATTAGTGCCTTGTTGCAGCACTATCTGCAACCTGATGCCCGTATTGGTAGCATCTGAATTAGCAATGACAGTGACACAGACATGCTGGAGTATCAAAATAAGCTGGTAGACAATCTTAGGACTGGTTTTCCCCAACACTGACATGAAGGACACAGTGGACAAAGCAGTTCTTCACTTCCAACCCGGGGGGACATCGAGTCATCAGCATAGAAACATTAGCAGCAGCAGTTTAACTGTCAGAAATAATTTCTGAGAGTCCTTTGAACATTTTTTTTAACCAGCCCATCCACTGGCAGAACTGAGTACAAGTCTGACACATAGTGAACAACTGGAGAGGCTGGTGCAGGAGTATCTAGAGCTCAATATCCATGCCATCAGGGAGGGCCTGAACGTCAAGCATTTGGGCTTCAAAAAGGAGTCGTCTGAGCTTGCCAGTCATGCGTTGGAGGTTTTGTCATGCCCCGCAGCCAGAGTTCTCTCAGAACATATCTTCAGCACTGCTAGTAGTGTCCAGATAACTAAACGTATCCAGCTGTCCCCTGAGAGTGTAGACCGCCTAACTTTCATCAAGATGAGCTAGTCATGGATCTTCAAGATGTTTTCCATCCCAGTGGTATACTGGGCAGATTAGGAGATGTTGTACTTTTGAGCATGTTGCATTAAAGCCGCCATTATACAGTTTATTCTGGGTCAATTGATACTACTTTGGTGGTATCTGGCCCTAATTTTTTGAATATTCTTCTTGGGGGTCAGCTTCTTCTCTGTTTCCTGAATTTAGCAGGGCTCTGTGAGCATGATGCCTACACATGTCACTCATCCCCTTGTTACTAATAAGTATTTAGACTTGAAATGCTAGGCCTAGCCTGTTCCAGACTCTGTGCCATGCATGCAGGCAGCGCATTATACAATTTTTATTCTGAGTGAATTGATGGTCGAATATGGCCCTAATTTTTTGAAATGTGGAGACTCTTCTTTGGGTGTCTTTGTTGTGTGTTTTGTGAATTTAGCAGGGCTGTCTGAGAACAATGCCTACACATGTCACTGACCCCCCTGAATCCTTCTTCCTGTAGTACCTCTGTGTGAATCTAATGATTGTGTTACCTGACGGTAGTGGAGCATAACATATATTGGAGCCCCCGCCCAAAAGAATTATACATGTGACTGACTTAGCTGACTAATTTTTCTAGTAGTAGTCTGTGAAACTAATGCTTGTGCCAAATGAGGGTGGTGAAGCATAAAATTTATTGGAGCTGTTGAAAAACCTTTAAGAGCCTTTTCCCCAATAGACCTATATATGTGACTGACCTAGCTGACCCCTGTAAACCTAATATTTGTGCCACCTGAGGGTTGCAGCGCATAACATTTATTGGAGTGGTTGCATGAGTTATGAGTGCGCCCTGCCCAACAGAACTATACACGTGACTGACTTAGCTGACTAGTTCTTCTGGTAGTAGTCTGTGAAACTAATGCTTGTGCCACCTGAGGGTGGTGGAGTATGAAATTATTGAAACGGTTGCTTGACTTACGAGGGCCTCCTGCCCAATAGGCCTATACATGTGACTGACCTAACTGACTAATTCTTCTGATAGTACTACGTGAAACTTATACTAGTGCCACCTGAGGGTAATGGAGCATAAAATTTAATGGGGCGGTTGCATGACTTATGAGGGCAGCCTGCCAAATCGGTCTATACATTTGGCTGACCTAGCTGACTAATTCTTCCAGTAGCTGTCACGGTGTAGTGAGATTGCTGTTGAGGGAATGGCAGTTACATGCAGGGTGACCGGGGCAGACTAGTCTGACCCTAGATTAGGAACCTTGAATGGCCCTGACCCTAAAGGTATCTCTGCTGGTGAGAAGGTTCAGGTCTCCAGATTCTCCCTAAACTCCTCCTTCAGCTCTGCACTATTCCCCCTCACCTCCTTCCACAGAACAGGGATACAGTAACTCCAAAGGAAAGGTCTTCAGCACAAACAAAACAGGTCTGCACAGTACAGCTTCAGGTATAGAGTGAAACTCTATCAGCATCAACACCTAGTGGAAAGAGATCCAACTTAAAGGCTATGGGAAGGGGATTTCTGGGGAGTCATACCCAATCCACACATCAACCAGCAACTGAGCACAAGACCTTCACATCCGTACCTCATGCAGCTCCTGAAGAAATGCAAACATATACACACACAGCAGCATCCAGCAAAGTCAGCACAATTTAAGCGTGACAGTATCACTGTGTGAAGCTAATACTTGTGCCACCTGAGGGTGGTGGAGCATAACATTTATTGGAGAAGTTGCATGAGGTATGAGGGCCCCCCTACATAATAGGCCTACACTTGTCACTCATCCCTTTGTTCATGATCAATGTTTAACCTTGAAATGCTAGGCTAGGCCCTGTTCCAGACTCTGTGCCTTGCATGCAGGTTGCATCATAATACAATAGTTTTCTAGGTCAATTAATGCCACTTTGTTGGTATCTGGCTTTAATGTTTTGAAATGTGGAGACTCTTGTTTAGTATTTGTTGTGTGTTTTGTAAATTTAGCAGGGCTCTAGGAGCACCATTCCTACATCTGTCACTCATCTCCCTGTTCCTTATCAATGTGGTGTCTTGAAATACTGGACCAAGCCTCGTCCCATGTATCATAATGCATAATTATGAAGATTTTAACGCTGAGGAATAGATGACACTTTTCCTGGTGCCTGTCCATAAGTTGAGATGGTTTGGCAGCTTTTGTGCCCCTTTTAAGGTGTTTTCTGGGCCCTTGATTTTTACTACAATTGATCTGAATGGGGTTCAGAAATTTGGCAAACTCTTCACAGAACTATTCTGTGAACACATGCCAATTCACCGAACATCAAAAGGTTAACTCATTTCTACTTAAAAGCGCAGCAGGCTCTGCATCAGATATCTGTATGAAGGTACATATGCTGTGCACAGCAAGTCATATGTATGTGGACCAGGAGCAAATACAGACCATGTGGAGACTGTAGACGGACGTGGAGGGTCCTTCTCTGGTACCAAGTCCTATGATGTGGATGGGGGAGATAATCCTGGTGAAGAGAGCCGAGGAAGCAGCCTTGAACCAGCATTCCTCCATCAGTGCAGACTTGAAAGTCCAGTAATGAATAGAAGCGGAGACAAGTCCAGTGAGTAATCACCAAGTAGCAGAGAACATCACAAAATTCTCAGTCAAAGCATGGATGTAGCCTATGAAACTAAATATGCAGACAGACAGGAAACCACATGGTCATAGTGAAGCAGCAGAGACCATCATAACCCCTTCACGACCTATGATGGATGCATATGTGTATCATAGGCCACCTCCCACAATTGAATGCGAGCTCACATGTGAGACAGCCACCAACATCTCAGCTGATCTCATCACAACTCAGCACTTGGAATTTTTTGCCCTTTCTCCTGTACACTATATGGTAAAATAAGTGTTT